>JAGDQP010013276.1:0-31921 GCA_022664845.1 Lepisma saccharinum | reverse complement strand
CTTCCGGTACGAATAGCCCACTCTTGCTAGCTTGAACTATAAGTAACAGCGAGAAGCACTCAATCCGTCAACTGCTGTTTGGTCTTGTAGCCAAGGTGTCGGGAAGCTGATCCAAAGATCCCGGTTTCGAACCTTGACATGAACTTTTTACATTTGTTTTTCTTTTTTAAGAAAATTAAAGGTTTTTTTTTTTTTTTTTTTTTTTTTTTAAAAAAATAAAAGTTTTTTTTTTTTTTTTTTTTGTAAATACACAAAAGGAAATTTAATACAAATTGTGATTTATAATTTTAAAATAGGCCACTAAAAACTAGGATGTATATAAACCCAACAGGACAGGATGCACATCGAGCGATAGCGAGGTGTGCAAGGGGAAAAGGTGCGTTCAAAGGGAGCACGGCAGCGTTAGCCGCGGGAAGGGGGGGAAGCTCCCGGTTAGCGGTGGGCATACGCAAAAGTACTGTTTACTGAAAAGTTCTGTGCCGTACCGGATTGCTTCCAAGTGGGCTCTCCGCAGTTCTGCAGCCAGTTCTAAAAAAAAAATCTTGCACTATACCTGGCACTCGGCCAGTGTAGCCAACTAGATTTATATTATGGCATCAAAATTTTCCTTTTTTTGACAAACTTTTGGCCCACTTGCACTTTGTATTGGCACCTCAAATTTTGTGTGGAGTGTTATTTTGGTGTAATCGACACGCACGAAAAATTTGAGGGTAGGTTTCGGCATGTCAATGTTGATGGTCTCTTTGTCAGTGGTGGCACTTTATTCTAAACACGATGAAAATATTTCGAACGTTTCAAGAAGAGTATACTATTAAATTTGTATTTCTCAATAAGAGTAATATGTCGCCATGGAAAAATGCATATGAAGCGAAATATATGTCATAGTTGAGAACATCACATTAACGCTCTATGAACGAAATAAAATGATCACTGAAATATAATTTAAAATTCAATGTGTTTTCAATATGCAAATGAAAACATGATAAATGTAGTTAATTTCATTCTATTCGCTTTTAGGTACATTTTTATGCAGTTAACTTACAAAAGGCATATATGAAGCATAATTTATGGCATAGTTTAATATAACAGTTAAAAATACGACACATTAATATCCTATCAACGAAAGCAATTTTTTGTTGGAAAATACAGGGTGGTGCATAAATCACTGGTTTCGGTTACCTTTTTTATGCACCACTCTGTAGATTGAAGTTCAACGTGTTTTCAACATGCAAACGAGAACATTAGATAATAGTTAATGGCATTCAATTAGCTACTTATGATAATTTTTATTCAATTAAATTAGAAAGAATCCCATAAAACGAAATCTTTACAATAGGTGCAAATAACAGTTGACTACACGTCATATTACGCCTTATTAACGATATCAAGTCTTTGTTGAAACATGGTTACAAATTAAACGTACTTTTTCAACGTGTAACGGTTAATTATAAAGAAATAAACAAAAGATGAACGTTGTAAACGATTAAACGATGTGCGCGCCTGTAACCGTATCTTTTCTGAGCAATGTGATATTAATAAGGTATTGGAGGAAAACCTCATTATATGTAGGTACTATGAATATAATTTGTTTATTAAATAACAAAAACATATTTACCTGGCATACTCTTTCTTTCCATTTGTATCTTCTTGCCTACATATACTCAGGTTTAAGACTTGGCTCGAATATGACTCGTCTAGAAATTTTGGAACGGAAATTTGGCGAAGAGAAAGGTCTTACTTTCGAGTAAATACGATATTTCATTCACACTCTGAATAGTATAGTGCCACCTACCAGTATCCAACGTTTAGCCTCTTATTTTAGGGAAAATAATTTTTTTTTCATATTGAGAGTTTTCCTTTAGATTACATGTGCGCAGAAGCGTGATGCTGCGATATCCCGTGTTGCGAAGGACACTAAAAGCGATACAACACAATGAACATTACAAGGAAGTCGTTTTGAAGTTCGATTTAAAAACTAAGTTTGTTAAGAGTTCATCAGACTGAAGCAATTTTTATACCAGGACGGGAATTTTCACGTAGTCTGCAGAGATTCTCATAAATTTGGCAACACTGTTCCGCATAGTTGGCGTATGGTTTAAATGGTGCAAGAATTTGCTGAAATTGCATGTAAGAGATGCTGCTAGAAAGGCCCTAAAATGTTCCTTGTAGGGGGTGGGCAAAATTCTAGTTAAGCATGTGCGATAGTTTAATAAATGAACAATAAACAAGGATTGCATTACAATATATACTATACACCATCATATGACATTAAATTGTAAAGAAATATGAAAGGACTACTTACTGGAGTGTAATTAATTCTCTAGTCTTTTCTTGATCTTTACCTTGCACGTGCACTGAGAAAAACTCATATGGAAATTGAACAACACGATTGACATTAATTTTTTAAGCCTTATAAAGGTTACTATGGTAATATTTATATTATCATTTATATTTATTATAGTTGTTCCTATTGGTTAATTCAAATTGAAATGAGTGGGTCTTACCAATCCAGCTGACTGAGGCAGTCGTTTATGTTAGGCTCTCGCGTTGCTTGTCCTTCTCTTGATTTTATGAAGTGTTCATCGGAGTCACTTTGTGCTTCTTACAACCACAAAGATGGTAAAAAAAAGCACATTTGTATCGATTTAACACGGAGGTTTAGTAACTGCTCTTCACGCATGTCATGTAAGCTGTATTATTATCTGTTAAACTTATTTTCGTTGGGGAAGAATGATTTTTGTTTTTGTCTCGTAATGAAAAATTAAGTATGTTAATATGTTATTCAGATCCTTGTGCAACATATAATCAAGTTCTATTTCAAATGTTAGAATGGTGAAAATATTCCAGAAGTTGTTGATTAATGTTTCAAGCTAGTGAAGTATTTTCAAAAGAGAAACGCGTACTTTTTGAATACGAATTTAATTTGTGGGGTCTCTAAGCAATTTTGGCTCAGGCCGAGAGACTCATACTTATGAACAGCCCACCGATTGAACTTGCTGCCTCTGACGGAAATACCTTTACCTACATTTGTTGGACAATTTTCATAACTTTCGCGCGTTTTTTTTAAAGTACACTCACTTTACGAGGCGGATGCCAAAATTCTGTAAAGTATTCATTGCACCAGGGACAAAGCGCTTTGCTGCTGAATAGTCATTGCTGTCGGTATTCCCCTTTGTGTCCGACTGCATCTAGTTTCAGAGTTCTTTGAACCACTGACTAAATTAGTTGGTAATTTTCTGCTGCCCATATTACCAAGAAAATACTTTACTTTGCTAATAGAACAGGACAACCACCTTATTTTACTCCGGCACAGAAAATCTCTTCGCCACTGATATTCCTAGGAGTTCTCCTTTACTCTTGCCTTTATCGGAACATCTATAGGGAGTCTAGAGAACTTATTCTATGTGTCACCCATAACAGAGGGTAGTTGCGAACGCATAGACTGTTTCTCATACAAATACATTGGAAGGGTCCACGGAAAGAAACGTCAAACTCAACTTTTTACAAAAATAGACATAACGATGCCATTTTAGACTTGTTTCCACATATTCCCACTTCGGGAAAAACGTCACACATTACCGAGAAATAAGCGTGTGAAAATTCAAAACAGAAGGAAAGAAATATCACATTTAAACTTTAGATCTTCATTTTTATCAAAACCATTCCAATTTGGAGTTTGACTATTCTTCCCGTGGACCCTTCATTTGCTAACTGATAACGTTCTTTTCTGATATGCTATCTTCGGAAACCTGGCGTTATACCTTGCCTGGTTATCACTCACAGAATGGTATCCTCAAAACACAGTAGTCAGAGTACAATATGGAGGACCATGTGCAATGGTGTAGGGTTCACATGCATGGGTGGACTGGCCATAATAAGGTACCGGCCCGATGGCCGGTGCGCCCTCCCCAGATCAGTTCCTCTGCGCCCTCCTCGGGAGGGGCGAAGGCCCGTCTTAGTCTGAGGAGGGCGCACAGCTTCCTCCCTTAACACAATTTTTTTAAAAAAAAATAAATAAATAACAAAGCTACATAATTATTTTATAACTTCTTTAATTTACGTATTGAAATGGAGAATATTTATTAAGGGGGCGCCCTGTTGATGAACAAACGTGCCCATTCGCGCTCACTCGCACCGCGTCTCAGGTAAACTGTGCAGATTTTTATCATACATTTAATACTCAAAGTTGCTTTGTTTGTTTATGAAAATATTGAATTTGTATAATTCTATCGTGATTAACTACAATAGATTCTTAATCTTTTGTTCCTTTTTGTGTACTAATTTTCCGGGGGAAGCCCCCCTGCACTTACTTTTATTTGGGGGTATTCCATACTCGCAAGAGCCTTCGAATGGACGGCGCCCTCCCAGAGTATGTGACCGCGCCCTGTTTACATAGCCACTCATGTTCACATGTATTTATAAAAGAAACAGTACGTATGTTTGGATTTAAAGGCATTTTGCAGTGCATAAAACACTGCCGAGTTGTAGCATCACCTCCCACACCCAGCACGCCTCGCCAGGAACTCACTTAGAGAGTCTGGACCCCCGAAAATTAATTTTCTGTTTGTAAAATAGACAAACTTATATTCATTTTTTTAAATGTGAATTTCTGGGGGGTCCAGATCCCCTAAATACGTCCCTAGCAAGGCGTGCTGCGGTATGCTTCAGTGACGCTACAACTCGGCAATATTTTATTTCAGGACGAAAGTCAGGCAGAAGTTACGTGGAGAAAAGGACCTCTTACAAGGTTTTGCAGTACCTGAGTTAAAGATGTTCCAATATTTTTGTCCGGTTATAAAATTATGTTTTCCTTTACAAATCCTCACAAATTACATTTAAATTTTATTTTCCAGCTAAAATTATTATTATTTAAGTGAAATAAATTTGTGTTACAATTACAATTTATGTTTTGTTAAATTTAATATACACACAATTATAGTAATATTTAAGGCAAAAATAGCTTCGTTCCAAAACGTTTGTCCGGCACTATATACAGGGTGTTTATGAACTACACCGACAAACTTCTAGAGGTGATTTCTGACTTCAAAACAAGAAGAAAGTTCCTGAGACAATTTTTGGAAAAGTGCATAATTTTCGAGCCGCAGGGTGCCGAAAGCGTGGGGAAAATGAACTTTAGAGCTTCATATTTCCGATACTATTGCCAGTAGAACTGAAGCGGCGAGGTACCACTTGAAATATGCACGATCAAGAAGTGAGTATTTCAAAATTTGGCAATGGATGCGTAGGGATTCCCGAAGGAATTAGAAGATTCCCAAAAATTCTCTGAAGTAAAGATGGGTCGAAATTAGGACGAATGAGACGGTTTTCCACCAAGAAACAATAATTCGTTTGCGCCACGTCAATATTTCATGTAGATACCACATACCGAACGATTTTCTAATATAAATGTGTAGTTGCATAAGAAGCAGGGGTAATAATTGCATAATTTCATCGAGTGTTTTGTTTATTTGTTAACAAAGAGATTCAATATCATTGTCGGATTGGATGCTAGGGATGACGTATGTCATCTTACTCACATGGAAAGTCTTTTAATTAATGCTCATTTGACCTACTTCTACTTCAGAAATATTCCGGAATAACTTACGTCCTTTGAGCAATCCCTTGGGCACTGAAAGCACAATTTTGGAATATGCATTTTCAAGTAGAGCGGGTTCGTTGATAATATCATCACACATCAGATCTACTATTAGTAGTCTTAGAAATATGAAGGTCTAAAGTTCATTTTCCCACACTTTCAGCACCCTATAGCTCCAAAATATGAGTACCTGAAATGTCCCGGTTTTTCAGTTAGAAAATCTGGCAACCCTAATCTTATTGATTGTTTTTTTTTATATAAAAATAAAGAAAAGAAATATGTCATAGTTACTATTAATAAAAAATCTGTCACGTACACAACTATATAGATATAGTTGGCAAAACTGTACTTAGACACATCGTAATAAAATAGAAGAAAACTATGTGATGTGTTAGACACCCAAAGTTCATATCAGAGAGTATAAAATAGTTTCCGTGAGAAATAATGATATTTTCCTTGTGGGCCTCAGAGGATTACTACCATGACTTTTATGATATATTTCACTACCTATACGTTGCCGCTAACTTTAAATTTAGAAAACTGCAAATAAGCCACGTGTATGTTATTTTTATAATTGTTTTATTTTCTCGATTATGTATAATAACTGAACAATATCAAAAACATACCACGTTTTTTTCTGTCTAAAAAAGTTACGTAATAGTATACTTATATTAAGAGGCGACGTCCAGTCAGCAACACTGTACTACAACTGTGTCCTTAAATCTATATAGACTTTTATAAAACCAATTATAGCAGAGGATTCAGAAGCGGCATAGGTACGTTCTCCACGAATCTAATCCCAGCAATAAGTGAAGAAAGCATACCATAAAGGAAAAGTAGAAGGTACGATTAGTGTGGACGGGGCTCTGAAAAATTTAAAGGTTCACGTATCCGCTACATGTATATAGTAATCAAGGGTTAAATAAAAAGTAAATAAGCTCTGTGATGTTCTTAACTTAGTTTCAGAATATATACGGTCGTAGCCTAATCGAAAAGCTTCTGCAAAAGTTAATGTTGTAGCTTAATGACGTATGCCTCGTGAACATATATTAAGAATCGAAAGATGCCAAGGCTAACGTTGTTCTGGGAATTTTGAATTACTCTGTCATTTTGAATGTTATGGGTGGATATAAACACAATGATATTTCCCACCAAACACTTTAATAAATAAATAGAGCGGAAATGACGTCCACTCTATGAGAATATTGACGTATTGTTGCGTAATATGACACAAAGTACTGTACGAGTGAGTGTGAAAAGGGATTTGTTACGTGTATTAATCATACCATTTGACAACTGAAACATATATCTAATATGGATTCAGTTAGCTTCACATGTCAAGGCTCGGAAGTTAATCAAAACAGGATTTGAGCTGCGAAACAAAATACCTTCTTCTGGTAAACAGATTCGCTGTTAAATACAAGTAGTTTTAATTCCACCATAAATAGGTTGACCATTTAGAAAAACAGGACACCTCGTCACGAACATCGTTCATACAGACAAGTCTTTAAATACAGGGTGTAAAATAATGAACCAAACGTCGGGAAGTGATTTCAGACACCGAGATCAGAAAAAAAAAAGAAGTCCTATGACCATATAGCATATTGGGCATTATTATCAGAGTTAACGAGGGCCGAAAGAGTGGGAACAGTAAGTACGAAGCGGTAGATATTGAAAACCAATAAGCTTAGGGATGGCGTTCTATGAACGTCTAGAGGTGGCGCTGGTGTTCAATACGTAGTTGGTCCGTTCACACACACAAGTGGCGCTGGTGTTCAATACGTAGTTGCTCGGTTCACACACACACAGGTGGCGCTGGTGTGCAATGCGTAATAGACCACAAAAGTCTTCCGTCAGACCCGGTTGGTTGTCATGGTAACCCGCCATGTTCAAGTCTAAACAACAGTGGTTGGTTTATGTAGTTTCTTCGATAATAATAATTCATCATGGGTATGTGCTTCGTACCAGATTGCAAACGTTACAATGGGAGAGAGACATGTCGCTTTCAAAGGATGAAAACCAGAAAGAGAAAAGAAATCAGCCATTACTTCCACAAGTTACTGTCTACGTTCCTCCCATAAAACTTACTTGACTGTTCACTGTTGTTTAGACTTGACCCCCGCCGCTGCTTTTGCAACCAACCGGATATGGCGTCAAGCCTTTAGTCCTCCATTGCTCGGTTGACACACACAGGTGGTCCTGGTGTTCAGTAGTTGCGCGATTCACACACACAGGTAACGTAAAAAACTATTTTCAGTTCGAATTTATGCAAAAGTTTACTTTTTGACATCACGTTTAAGATTTGGATCCAAATGAGAATTTCAGTCCGAGTGAACAATGATCATCTCTCGAGGCGGGGTGGGATGGGGGGCGGTAAGAGGCTTCAGCCAGCTTTTCGAGGATTGCAAATATGTATAAAATGGCTGGAACTTTGGAGTTGATTGCGCAATTTGAACGTATTAGTTGCCAGTGAATCAAAATAAAGAGAGCTGCCTTAGCGATAGCAATCGTTTCACCGTTAGAAGGCACCTACAGCATTTGAGGGTGGATGACTGAGCCCCAATTTTGAGAGAGTTTAAAATATTCGTGTAACCTTCGAGTTGGTTGTCCATTTTTCACTTTATTTCTGTTACCTTTTATCAATACTAGCCGAGCACTTTGCAGTTTACATTATCGCAAGCGTGCTTACGTAAGTGTTTCTCTCACCCCCCCCCCCTACTGGCCGCAAAAGTAAGCATAACTTGTACCCCCCCCCCCTCCTTTCGCTGCTAACGTAACACTTGAACAAGCCCTTACGTGTTTTACTTTGTTTATTCAGACATTTTATTTTGTACTTAGAAACAGTGATAATGTTTATGTAGAATTGTTAAGTTTGTGACTTTTGTATTAGCAATAGTGATGTCCGGTAGTCGATTAGGACAACACTGATACCAGGAATAACGCGCAATATAGTGTGAAGGAGTGATACTGCGTAAAGGAATCTTCACGAGGTTTGGATAAAAAATCAAGGTTTAATGAGTCTTTAAGTGTTTTAAGCACGTGGAAATAATAATTTTAAAAAACCAGGGAGCTGAGAAAATAAAATTTAGTTTGGAATCCTCCAAGTAAGTAGTTTTAAGTCAAAAATTATCACATATTAGTACGAGATGGTAGTGATAAAATAATATCATTTTGATACATCGTTTTTCAGCTACGCTAATTCCTCAAACTAATACTTTATTTTATAACCGAAATTAGAAAGAAATGACATTCGACAAGCTGTATACAATAGAAGATACATCAAGATGATCGAAAACAAGAATTTAAAGTATTTAGGCTATACAAACAATGTCAAGTTTCAAGTTGTGAAATACATTCAATTATTTTTGTTTCAGGAAACACGAAAAAACTGGAGATTTCTAACAATTTTGTATCAATTTCTCAGTACTTTACAAAAGAGGGTTTGACCATTCCTGCGCTCAACTTCTCAATTAGATCACAATTGAAGAGTCCAGGGGAAAAGGCGGGATGTCCCCTTTTGGTCAAAATTTAGATTGTCATGCCATCCTGTAGAACACACTGAGCACTTTCACTCAATATATAAAAAGGGAAAAAAAGTTTACGGTTACCCTGCTATAGCCATTTAAAAAATCCTTTTAACATGGAAGAAGATGGCATCATCATCTCTTTATCATCGTTTCCTGAACAATTATTAAAAGTGGACATCCTCAGTTTTCCCTCTGGACTCTTCAATTATTTAGACTAAAACCTTCAACATAATCTTAATGTTAATAATACGGCAACTTGAATGGTTCAGAATACTGTGGGCTAATAATAAACAGTTTTTCAGGCTACAATGGCTCAACAGAAGAGTAGAATAATAGAGAGGCTATTTAGGGCTGCTTTTCATCCACATATGCGTGCGTTGTTCGCGTTTTAGCCTTTTTATACTATTTTTTACCCCTCCTATGTCCTCTTTTGGTACAAGCTACATCCTAGTGACATTTTTCTACAGATTGTCCATCCATTGGACTCATTTTAGCCTTGGGGGGGGGGGGGTACAATTTTGGGTATAAGTTGTGGGTCATTTTATTTCTATGATTAATGACCTTCATTAGCAAGGTTTTTCATTGTGCAATACACCCTTCATTAAGAGCAACATTGTATTTTCAGAGAGACGAAACCTATAATGTTTTTGCTCTAGAATTCTATATTTTTGGCATGTGCCAGACGTGGCACATAGCTGATTTTCGATTGTCGTTATTGCTGTATGGGTTTCATTCATTTCCAGAATTAGGTGTATAAATGTATTTCATTATCGCTAGTATATGTGCCTCTCTACGTTATATGTAATTAATCATGTAAGTATTATTATTTGCTGTTATTATTGCTACACTTTGTGACTGTTCTGGATTTTGGAAAAACGTACGTGGCCTTTTTTGTTATGTTCCCAATTAGCAGCTCTTTTGATTGTTTCATGCAGCGTTCTATATCACTATGATAATGTTACAATCATTATTACATTTGTCATCGAATTTAATGTCATTGTCTTTTGTTTTGAGTATTCAACTGTATTCATTTCATCGTTATAGGCTGAAACGCATGATCCACATGTTTGATTTCTGTTTATCAACATAATGCACCTGGAAGACAGTAACATGCAGTGTAATGTAACTACAGGCTCGTTAATACATGTTATTTTGTGTTTTTGTTAATTACCTAAACCCATTTTGCTTATTTTTAAAATCATGCAAGAAGGAAACGAAGGATCGTTTTTCCTTCTTTTCAACCAGACGTGTCTTCAACACAACTCTTTAGAATATATGAGAGCCCTCTCCTTTGCCTGTAACATTTTCATTTCTTTTGCTTGAAGGTTCGAAAGCTCATATTAACAGGATTGGGACAAGAAGCATTTCTGGTTTTCATTCATCATGGTCTGGATCCATTGTTTAAGACAGCCCCTTCAGCAAGCTAAAAAGAGAGAGAAAGTGCGAGGGAGAGATTTCAGGTGGGAGCGTCAGACCACATAACGTTGTTGGAATAACCAATAGACGTATCTCAAAAATTGCTATTTTGAGTTAACACTGCCACCCTATATGATTTTGCGAGATCTACCGATCGCTGTAAGAATTACAGGCGACGGAGGCTTCATTCCTGAGATATCGAGTTTATGAGAAGGCGAATCTCAAAGAGAAAGCAGATTTGACGAATCACCAAAAGGCGTAAGTTGAGATACGTCCATTGGTGTTTCCTAAATCATACTCTTTGTGACTTACAAACTAAAATATACGCCAAACAAATTTTTCTGCCTTTCGATGTTTCCGACTGATAAAAAGGAAACAGCACTCGCTCTTATGAGCTTTCTTACCGAACAGGGCTAAACAGAAAAATTTGTTCTTAACAATAATTCCGCCAACACTGAAAAGAAACAAAACATCTACTTATAATTTGTAATTGCTGCAAATTAGAGAACTTGCTGCATAACTTTACTACCGTTTGATGCATTTTGTGTGTGACCTTTGTAAACATAGGTTCCACGAACTCTTGTCTGCTGTAGTGAAAGAAAATGGATGTTCTAGTTAAGCGGGATGACGGATCTCAAAACGTCGTCTCATCAGATGATCTCGTCGTAGTTAAAGGACAGTTTCTAAAAGTTGGAACCAAAGTTAAAATGCTGTACAGAAAGAAGTATTATTATGGAACTGTCATGATGCTGGAGGATGAATGTTGTGAAAGTTCAGACAGTGAAGAAGACTTTCCTTTGGCATTTTTTAAAAAAAACAAGGTACAGAAGAAGATATTAGATCAGGAGCAGCAGCAATTAGTGATGAGGACCTTGAAGATCCAGATGATGCTGACAAAGACCCTGTCACCCAGTTTGTGACGAAAAAGGTTGCGAGAATGAGGCGTCACTCTCCTCTCGTGTGGCTCTGCTCGTCTCGTGTGCGTAGTTCACTTTATAGGTGAAGCGTGTGTTGATCACCAAAGTGTAAAAAGGCGACGTACAAAAGCAACTCTCACTCGATACGAAATAGCACCAACGAACGTAAATAATAAAAAATGTGAAGTTAGATTTTGCTTTGCAGACATTTTTGCAGCTTGTGAGAAATGTGTTAAACTTTTGTGTTGGAATCATTTTGAACAAAATACTGATTGTAGTAACCATTCACTGTGTCATCCTGAAAAGGAAGATCAAGTGACCACGAGTGTTAATGAAAAATATTCAGTGGAGGGTTGTGAAAAGGAAGTACCAAACAAGAAGCAACCCAGAGTAAATAAGCAAAAACTGAGAAAAGAACTAAGAGTCAGTGGGAAGGAATATATTTCTCGAAGTGGTAAAACTGTACTTCCTAGAAAGTTGAAGCAAAGATGTGAAAGTTCTTTCTGTGAGAGGATGGAAAAGGAAGTAGTGGAAAAGAATATAGTGAAATTACAGACGAAATCCGGGAAGATATTCATCGTGCATATTAATACAAAGATGACAGGTTCCAAAAATAATTTGTTGCACGTCATGTTGTGTCCGTTGAGCCAAAACAAAGGACTACAGCAGAATCTTCACGTAGAGCTTCAACCAATTATTATTTTCTCACAGTCGAAAACAAGCAAGTGCCAGCGTATAAAACGTTCTTCTTAAATACTCTGGCTATCAGTGAAAAGTTTGTCAGAACTGTACTTCAGAAAATGCAAACATCTGGTATCATACAGAAGGACAGAAGGAGAGGTCGACAATCTACATTGTCAGAAAGGGATGAAGCTATAAGAAAAGGAGTTACTGACCACATTAATAAATTTCTAAGAATGGAATCGCATTACTGCCGAAAGTCAACATCCAGAGAATATCTTCATCCAGATCTAAGTATAACGAAAATGTATTCGCTGTACGTTGAAGACATAGATCAGAATCTTAAAGCATGCGCCAGAACATATAGGAATATTTTGAAGAGCATGAATCTCTCATTTCACAAATCTAAAAAGGACCAGTGTTCCTTGTGTATAAACTGCAGGGAAGGTGGTGAAGACAAGAAGAAACTACTGGAAGAGACTTACCTGAAACATATAAAAGAAAAGGAAAAAGTTCGTGAACTTAAAACACACTGTAAACTAGAAAGCAGTCAATGGGAGGACCATACATCTGCAGTGTTTGACTTGCAGCAAGTTATACTTTTACCCATTTGTAACGACAGTGCAATATTTTATAAGCGTAGATTTGCAAACTATAACTTTACCGTTTATGATCTCAAAAGTAAGGACTGTTATTGCTACCTTTGGAATGAGACCATCAGTAAACGAGGATCGTCGGAGCTTGCAACCTGCATGTACAAATTTCTAATACAAGAAGACAAAAAAGGAGTAAAAAAGATATCTCTGTTTTCAGACGGATGCACAGGTCAAAATAAGAATTCTATGATTGCAGCTATGCTTCTCTATGTGATCAACAACTGTTCATGTATTGAAGATGTTTCAATGAGATATTTTGTGACAAACCACGGACAGAATGAGGGTGATGCTGCACACAGTTCCATTTCTACAGCAATGAAGCAGACTGGAAATATTTTCGTTCCAGTTCAACTAGTTTCAGTTATAACACTTGCTCGCAAACGAAAGCCCTACATTACAATTCCAATGGAAACTAATGACTTTCTTGATTTCAAACATCTGTCGCAACAACTACGACTTCTTACTCTGCGAAGGGATGAGTCAGGAGCTGATATCAAGTGGACTGAAGTGGTCGAGTTTCGCACAAGAAAACAAGAGCTAACCAGACTATTTTTCAAAATGAGCTACCTGGATGAGAAATACAGTCCGCTCTGCCTGAAAAGACAAAACACAGATGCTCTGGCAACACCACTCGGAAAGCTGAATGACGGAAGAAGGAAACTTCCAAAAGACAAGTACGAAGATTTATTGTCCCTGTGTAAGGGACAGTACCCTGTCATTCAAGAGGAGGAATATGCTAATTATTACAAACATTTACCCCATGAATAACTGTGAATGTGCATTTCTTGTATTTTGTGAAGAAACCTTGTAATTTTGTCACCTACGTAATTTTGTAATCTGTGAAGTAATTGCAAGTTCTATTTCTTGTGAGGCGTAACTCATTAAATAGCTACATATGTGAACTCACCAAAGGACGTATCTCAAAGTTTTTCATTCTTTATTTTTTTTAAATAATATCAACTGCTGTTCACAAAAATGAGTGTTTTCATAATTTGGGATATTTATTTATTTATTATTAAGTTTCAGATACAGCTTGAGTTGCCATTTTACACAGAAACAAAATAACAATGCAACAAACTAGATAACTTCACTACAAACTAAATAACTTTACTACAAACTAAATAACATGAAATTAAATTTTAAACAACACATAACACAGCAATTGATATAAAAAACGATTATACTACACAAGAGGAATAACTCACATATTTGTATTTAGCGTTCGATGGAAAGTGTGTTCAGATCCGAAAATATCAATATTTGAATCAAGGTTATTGTACATAATTACTAGTCTATGGAATAAGGAGCGCTGCAGTATACTTAGCCTAGGCGTGACACAATGAAGGAGGTTATTATTTCTGGTTATTCGCAACGGAACACGGAAGTAAAATTTAGATATCAACTCCCCAGTTCTAAGATTACCGTTAAGTATCTTGTATAAATACATCAAATCTGCCAGCTTGCGACGAGAAGAGGGTACGTGGAGACCAAGAACGGATAATAACTCTGGTTTGCTGAAGCTACGTACTGATGGTATTCTTCTTTTGACTATAGCAAGAAAAAAGTTCAGAACAGAATCAATATGAGATAGATTAGAAATACTAGCCATGTTCCAAATTGGGGAGCAATATTCAATTTTAGGGGAGATGAAGGTTTTGTAGAACATACTCAATGAATGAAGGTCCTTAATTTCTGTAAATCTATAGAGAAGACCAAGTAAGCGCATAGAACTGTTAGAGGAAAAAATAAAAAATCTTACAGGAAAAAATAAAAAAAATATAAATTTCCAACAAAATAACATTAACATTCAACGCCTTCAAAAAACTAAAAATTTTATTTTTGCTCTCCTGTAAAGTAGTGAAATCTGAGATACGCCTATTGGTTATTCAAGCGACGATAAGGTAGCCACGGTTTTAGCTCACATTTCTCAAGTATAATCTGCTCTCTATGCATTCCCTTCATTTTCTCTTTCAATCCCCTTTCTTCCGCGACCGTTTCCGCCAGACAGAGCAGTCTTAAAGTGTTCTATTTTATGTGTTTTGTTGCATTCCAGATCAAGAAATTTGTTTGTCGGATAACACATCTAAAAACTCACACACACGAGTAGAAATAGAACATATATATGTTCCTCCCTGTAGGAAAGTGCGGTTTCATAACGCGCATCAAGTGAATGGACCAAATTAAGCCAAGTGGGGAGCACTGGAGCGGAATAGAATAAGCCAAGACAATTTAGTGTTCATATCAATGTAAAGCTGTCAATCAGAAGGAATGAAAGCAGTTGAGCAAACAACAGAAGGTATATTGAATGCAAAACCTTGAAATTTGAATAGAAGGGTTAAGTAGATCCTGTAGAAAAGCGAAATAGATTCTCAGTGGGGCGGGTCGACGGTGAAAGGCAAAGTAGCAAGGTTGGGAGGTAGCTGGTGGTTGATCTCTCCCTGTCACTTCATGCAGGAAAAGAAAATATGATAAATGCTAATGGATGATTCGTTGAGGCTGTTTGGGTGATTGCATTAAGCAAAATGGATTTTTCCGCTGACTGCGTTTGACATTGTCGAGAGATTTGTCAAACGTAAAGTGTTATCCATTGACAAGTTGGAATCTGCCGCCTCTCAACAAATTATTATTTTTTGAAAAATAAATTAAGGAGAGAAAGGCAAAGCCATCATAGTGATGTCAGGATTCTTCGGGTTGGTTCGACTTGCTTCGTTTGTTGTGTACTGTTCCGTTGCAGGTGCGCATGCGCTCCAGGCGAGCACAACTAAGGTTAGTAAGAACGCGTAACATCGGTGGATGCATATTACATTCCTCTGAATCCGGTTTTGTATCGGGTCCTTGCTTTGACCCCCGTGGTACAGCACACTGTTAAATTTTATACCTACTCCCTTACAGGGAGGGCCTCGAACCCGGACCTGTTACCCTAACCTCCACCACCACCAGCACCACCACCTTCACAGTCTGCGCATCCGAAAAAAGCAGATACTGGTATTGTTGTGGTGCACATGAACTGTTGGCTTTGCTGAAATTATGATTGATTCCCCAAACACCGTAGTCAAGCAGCTTGAGTAATAATGTCTGAACTATTTTAATAAACCGTAGATTGTACATTGCTGATTCTCTAAAAATATTACGCCAACCCTTCACAAATAGCAATGATTGTGTTTTTAGATTAAGAGAACTCCGGTCTACGGGATGTATATCGGAGGAGGAATTCTGGACACTGAAAAATGCATCGAATTCTTTAACTCTTCGGGGCACTACACAACGTAGATTCAACTTACAACTAACTTTTTGAAAAATTGCTGCCAATTTTAAATACGCTCTCCTCATTGTTGAATGTGGTATAACCGTCCCTGGTGGATGAGTAAATACTGTCAAAATATAAAAAGGCTACCCCAGTCGACATGCAACGGGAAGATGATTGCGTCTTTATTTCAAATGTACACACCCGGAAAATGAAACCCGTGAAAGCGTGTGGTCATATGAACATGGGTGTATTTCCGTTGCTTGCTAAGCGATTTCGAAAATTAAAGCGCGGAAGTAGTAAAAAGTAAGAATAGGCGTTCTCAGACGTACTGCGAGCTGTCCATCTCTCCCAAATAAAAAGTCTCAACATGCTCACAAGACAATGAAACCCAGGAAACGAATGTGGGAAATATGAAATTTTTTGAATCGTCCTTGTTTACGAACCAATTTTAAAATTCAACCGAGGATGTATATAGAAATAATATTAAACGTTCTATAACCTAATGCGGGAGTATCTGACCTGCAGGATAAATTTGTCCAACATGGCGATGGATCATTGTAGATGAGACATACACCTTAAAAAGTACGAATATCATGCGGGGCTACTGGTATTGTGCTTTTCACTGGAGATTTCGTTGTAAGCAAAGGATCTCTGCACACCAGAAACGTGGAAAATCACACCTGACGTATCGGCAATATGGTTTATTGAAGTAATCACATCATTTGCCTCCCGACGTTGGGAATGTCAAATCCGAATTAAGATAATAAAAAATCTAACGTAAGAATACTAATGCTGATAATATTCAAACTGTAGATTAACAAGCGGCCAACACGGACGTGGCGAACCCTAGGATGGGTGAGAAATGATGCAACCGTAGTGCAATGTTTATATTTCCATGCATCAGTAATAAAGCTATGGCAGGATTGGCCTGTCCCAAGGCGTAAATGACCAGTCACAATACCCGGTACACTGAAGAACAATACACGGAATATTATGAAAACCGCACCAGGTTCGTAAATATACTACAGGTTACGTATTATCAGTTGGGAATAGACGTCCCTCCTCCTGCGTATGTAATAGTAGAACCAACGATCGAACACGGTAGTCAAGTCGACATAGCTAATCGGAGGCAATAGTGGAAATACGGCCAAGGGACTGGACATTACGTATTCACCTGTTGAAGATACGAAATAAATGTCAGCGGTATTAGGTAATAATAGGCTAGGTGTCTGTAGCACACAAACAGATCGGTACAGCGGAGTATCATTGTACCACGTACATGGATAGTCAACAGTCGAATTGACAAACAGATGGGTATTTGAACCTGGTCATTGGATTGGGAGGATATGGATTTCTAAAATAATAACCACAGATGTGAACCTAGCTTTAGGAAAATAATATTCCTTATAGACTGGGAATTGGTCAAGCAGGAAAAGGGAATATGACATATGGATGATTGAGCTTTTGTAAATATTAGTACAAAATAGCAATGGAAGTTTTTCCAGCCAACATAGGACGACGACTCTTGCAGCCTTAGTTGGGGTTAAAAAGTACGTCACGTGTTGGAGTTAATCAACATGGTTCGCTGACTCTTCAGCCTACCCATCCATCACAAACGTCACCTATGAATACAAAGTACTAGAATTACAATTAACGAAATGATATACACGAATTGCCCCACCGTAAGGTCCAAGCGTTGACCACACGTTCGCTATCGGTTAACTTTACCGTGATGTCAGTGGCTAGCTATAGGACACAAACGATTTACTATGGAGCATTGTAATTGGCTTGCAAGTGCTATAAAGCAACTCCGTCAACGGGCATTGAACGAGCACGATGGCAGTTTGTGATGTTCAGACTCACACGTGAGTTGCAAATTGTGCACTGCAGGCTATTGATCAATGCACGCCCTCCTTTTCTGTGGCTTGTATTTACTGTTATGCCGGTATTCCTCTTGAAGATGATGGTCATGTTTGTACCAACCTTTCATCGTATGTAAGAGATGAAGTTTTAGACGTTGGCTATTTTTGATACATATCATTCGTTGTACAATATTCTTGTAGAAATGCATCCAGATCAGGACATCACCGTAGACCACTTTACACTTACTTACACAGAAATGATTGCTAATGAAGGTGATTTACAGACAATCAACGATATGCTGTGGACAAAGGACGTTCAACATGGAGCTTCACTTTTAACTTTGGAGCAGGATTAAAAAATGAAACACAAGGATTGGATTTAAAAAATCTTTATTGTGCTATTAACAAATACAATGCTTTGGTTACATATTACAATGTGCTATACATACATACTGTGACAAACAGTTACGGGACATGATATAAACACAATGACAATATTATTACACATAAGTGATGAAATGTACATGATAAAATCGGGATGCATGGTTCGGCAATGAATATAACAAAGTAGTGCAATAACCTGTGGCATAACACTCAGGATACCAATTTCATATAAACTAAATAGTGTATTACCTCTCCCATACAACGTATGGTGACAGATTGTCACATGGGATCCATCACATGCAAAGTTTATCGTCTTGGACACCTTATGGTACAAAATACAGTTGGATTTTCGGTGATTTCATATAACCATTGCAACAAATGAACAGTGTTACCCCGTAAAGAACATTTGCTGTCATTGGATATACACTAGGATGAACATTACTCAGGTATCAATTTGGTTTGTAAAGTATTGGCAACAATCGAAACTGTACAAGTGTATGTATTTTAATGTCAATAATGTGCTGCGATATTTTAATGGTCATGATTCGTTTACCAGTTTTCAATCATCAGTAATGTCAAATGTATATAATAAATAAGTATTCCAAAAATGAAAAGCATATGCTTCATTTCCATGTTTTCCTAACATCGATATCCATTGCTAACTGTCATATATTGCTTTCTATCAACAGGATTCAATTAGCGCCGTTTGTGTTGTTGTACAACAACGTGGCGCTTCACTTGTGAGGTACTTACGACACGAAAGACGGGTTTGCGCAGGATACGATTAGGTAAACGATATGTTAACGTTAAAACGTTCCCTTTCCTACCTTATACATATCCTTAAATGTTATCTTCTTTCGTGTTCTTTAATTCAATGTAATACCACGTATTTTGATCACATGGTTCAATTCCCCGTAGATACTTCTTTTAGTCCGTAAGAGTAATTCTTAGGCCCCCAGATGAGAACCTACGCATTTCACACCCTGGAGGAAGCTCATCCTGCAGCTGGCCTAGATAATCACCTAGCGGGAACAATGGTGGTTCATCACGTCGTCTAATGTATCAGTATCACAGTACAGGAGACGTGCTATCCCGACGGTACTCATTGCCTTATACACTCGTAGTCGTTCCCATGATTAAATAAAAGCTGCAAGTATAACGTTGCTGAACGCGTAGGGTGTGTTCTGGGATTCCAAATCCCGATAGGTAACAAGAAGTTTACTCCCTATCAGATTAACATGCTGGATTTCCAGGTGACTAGAATAGACAATTCCATTAAACTCTTGAGTTGTTGTAACAACCTTTGCTTTCGAAAGATCACCCCTTTGCGCCCACTTTCCAAAAAGGAATTTAAATATATTGTTGCGATGAATCGAAGTCACTCGTTTTTTTAATGTTATCGTAGTTGAGCTGAATTCGCTAATGATTAAAATAATCTTGAATATACTGTTGTTTATCTTCCACCTTGGCAATTCTCAGGATATCCGGAGGATTCCTGCTTCATTTTAAGAAATGTACCCACGTAGGACTTAAATAAGACCGCTGACATTGCCGATTCCCGAATCTCGTACGTCTGAACAATAACATAACCGGCTTTTAATGCAGCATGCCTTGGGGCGTGCACAAAACACCTTTGATAGCATGGTCCTCGTCTGTATGAGTACATTCGCTGGTATGTAACGTTTCCATACAAGTTCCGAATAAATCGTTTGTTATGAGCATTGTATGGCAGTATGGGAATGGCCAAATCGGTTGGAGGGAGGACTTTACAAAAGACTAAACCGTGAGCCTGACTGGGATCGGGCATGTCCGTGCCTTTATGGGCGTAGCCATTACCCATGGGTATAGCGAGGTAAACTCAACGAAATCACTGCATTCGTAATGGCTTTGGAAGCATTCATAAAGGCTTTGGAAGCTTACGGTTCGTCCACTCTTGAAGGCATCCTTAGGACATAACGGTTCTTCAATATCGGAACAATGCTCGCGAAGAAATGTCTGTATTTCAGGGCAAGTCTTTACCTGTTTGTGCTACTGACATTCCCACATTGACACGACATTTACGTTACATGTCTGACGCAAAATCATCCTCCCTTGCCATAATGTCGGCATAACGACTATTTAGACTACGCCTTTGTTTATCTAGCTAAATCTCTTAGTTGAGTTAGGCATTGGTGGCCATGATAGTAACAACCATAATATTCATATACCGTCCGGATATTTTTATCATATCCATCCACTTTGAAATGTTTAAATTGGGCTTCACCATCTCGTTCATAGCTTCGCAGCTTGACCATATGCGTATATTCTATATACCGAAACCAAAGTATTGATTGCTTGCTTTGATTAGTACCATGATGAAATCCTAATGGTGAGATAACAGGGATGGTATTATCTTTAAGATACTATGTACGATAACACAGCATAGCCCCGGCATCAATGGTAGACGTATGCAAAATGCATTGAAGACCACCCGTCGTACTTTCTATAAGACTGGAAAATTGAATAAGTGGTAAAGTTAGGATACTTACGTCGTTTTGACAATACTGTAACAGTTCACGCTGAAACTCGAATATCTTTTTAGGTTTGACACATTTCTTATGCCATAAGGCTATTTGCACCCTCATCGTATTTGCTCCCTAGATCGTAATACTCTAGGTCTGGATATAATCCAACATAATTCTAATTCCTTGGAGTATTGAAAAGATGTGGAAAGTCTCCCTTCCTCAGAGATTCGTCTAGCCCTAACGTTTTTGGAAGGTCTCCTAATAAAAATCCCATAAACAGGCATGTGTCTCTGAATATAATGTTATTGATCTTGAGTTGCATTATTTGGTGTCCTCTAGTAAGTATTTCCGGCACTAATTACTGCTGTTGCAATATTTCACGGGTAAAAAATAAATTGTCAATGCCGTGCGCATTATGTGCCAAAGCAACCACTTGCATGAACTTAGAACGTTGTTCCAAGACATGTGTAATAAATGGGTCCATAGTGTAAAATGTAATGTCACGAGAGCCATTACCATTACCACAAACATTACATTTATAGCTATTTGCATGAATATCCTTGCATTGATGACATCAATGCGTTGCACAAATTAAATTAGGCACTAATTCATACTCACACTTGTCATCGGCATTCAAACGCATCGTCTCAATATTGTAGACAATATATAAAATATCATCTACACGTTTAGTACGCTCAGGTTTAACATAAGAAATATGGTTTTCATTTACATACTTTGCACACCTTGTACAAAAATTTTCACCACAAATATGCTTCCCCTTTCTGGTGCGCCAATCGAGTTTAACACCACACTGAACACATATCTGAACGTGATCACATAATGATTTACGTTTTGCTATGGTTGCATGCCTGTCGAAACATGTTTGATTAACAAAGGTACGATCACACGAGTCACAATAGAGGTGGGTTTCCTCTGACCTTTTGGTATCGGGATGATACGTCGCCCATAGTGTACATTTATATTCACACTCATGAAAACGGAGCTCCGTATAGGGATTAAGACAATAGTAACAATATACCTTACTACCTAAAAAGGCGGATAGCGTTTTAATAACATGATATTGATTTTCATATCGTAAAAAGATTTTCCGACGCGCTGTGGGGCCAACATACATTTTCTCATACTGACGTATTTTGCTGCACGACCGTACACAATAATTTGATATTGATAGCCAAAATGGTTTTGAAATTTGTTAACGTCGTCAAAATTACCCCATTATTCCGCCTTAAACCATTACCTGCTAAATAACACAACTCAGCTGCTTTGGCACGCCAGTGTTCATTATGGGTATGCATATATTTGACCTTCCGATATTCGTTATTCGCGCGTATTTTACCTAGCGCCAACGCCCTCGAAATACAGTAGGGAACATTATCCACACTAATTATATCCTTCTGTAGACAGTCTGCCAATGGTAAATACGTATTATTTCTACGTCGTCTTTGGCCTCGACTCGGATCCGTAATATCAACCCGAATGGTAATATCGCCACCTAACAGGAATTCCTTGTTGGAATTTAAAACACTTTCAATTTTGCGTAACATACTGTCTGCTGTAAGATGTGTTCGTAATTGGAAAGGTATGTATACAGGCTTTCCTACAGTGCACTTAGAGCTCTCGAGACTAAATACAATTTTGGAGGCTAGGTCGACATCGCGTAATAATTTGTCCATGGGAAACTGAAACAAATAAGTTACAAACGCCTCAAGATCACGAACAGGTCGGATTGTTATTTCACGACCTCGCAGAGGGAAATTCGGAAAGGTTTTGGGTTTTTCGGAAATAATCTCAAATTGGGGGACACGTCCAGCACTATACATCATATACATAGTATGTTCTTGCATCCACTGTGTTACATCCATATTCGTATCACTATGCAGAACATGATCGCACGCAACCATCACTAGCATCGATTTCCATGGCACTTTACACATCACCACTATCATGGTCAGTCACCACAAACACCAATCGAGCAGGTATCGAACCCAACGAATTCCCTAGCTTCCTGTGAAATGAAACCTTCATAGTCCGGTAGAAACTCCAGGCCAGACCTTTACTTTCCACACTTCCGAAAAATCCGTAATACCCGTCAAATTCTCAAGAACACTCCCAAGTTTTAGATTTTTACAGTCAAAAGTACGTCGAAATCGTGCAAAGCTCCATTTACACCCTCCCAGTTTTCATTTCAACCACCAAACTGAAAATCTTGGCGGAGTACCTTTCCACAATTTTGAGACTTTAACACTCTTCAAATGTATTCAATGACTTATGCATGATGGCGAATAATTAATATTGTAAATGATAAATCGAATGCAGGGTTTATACTAAGAATTTAGGAGAAAAATATGTAAATTATATTTTGTGGGATATTTTGAAATATTCATTCTATTTTTTTTTCAGAATCATAAAAATCTGGCTTTATGCCCTTCCATTTGTTTGTAGGCTTACGTAATGGGCATTTTTGTGTTGAAATCAAACATGTCTTTCGTATCTATTACGTTTAGTTTTAGATCTATGTAAGGATTTTTTTTTGCTAAAACATATCATTCATATTTATAACTTTATTTGTAATTCTATGTATTGGACATTTTGTGTTGAAAACAGGCATTTTCTTAAATATTTATTAACTTATTCATAGGCTTACATAATATCCATTCTTATGTTGTAAACAGACCTTTTTTTCAAGTTTATTAAATTTATTTTTAGGCTTATATGATGGACATTAAATGTGTTGTGTGCTTATCTTGGTTATCTTTTACCTTAAAAGTTACAAGGACGTTCCTTTCACTTTTATTTAGTTAGTTTAAGTATTGTTATGGACATTCTTGTGTTAAAAACAGTTTCCCTCAGATTTATTAAATTTATTTATAGGCCTGTGTAATGGCCACGTGTTGAAATATGGAAAAGTTACAAGACCATTTCATTCATATTTATTAAATTTAGTTGTAGAGCTATGAAACGGACAGTTTTTTCGTTGAAACATACCTTTTCTTTACTATTTATTAAACCTATTTTTAGACTTATCTAATAAACTTTATTGTGCTGCAAACTTTTTCTTCATGTTTATTAAATTCATATGAAAGCTTATGTAATGAAGATCATAGGCGCCTGAGCCATGGAGCAAAAGGGGTCACTTGCCCCCACTTCTCAGATTGGGGTGGGGGAAACGTATCATTTCCTCCCACTTTCGGGGCAGCAAACAGTATAAAAAATGTCTAAGTTTCACGGAAAACTACCTCTGTAATAATTTGTTTATTTACGATTCATATTAAACTATTTTTACTTAAACTAGTCTAGAACTTTTGACAAATAGTCTAATTGCGGCTTGTAAACCTATGACACTGCGATTACAGCGCCACCTACATGGTACTGACAACACCATCTAGTATCTAATTTCAGGTGAAATACCTTGATCTCGTGTATGTTTGTGATAACATGCTTAGTTTTTGACATAATTGCACCTGTCATTAGAACGTGTTGCAATAACTTCACGAAACATTTGTTATCGATTATTACGCCATCTAGTAGGAATCTGCGAAAATGCATCCTCTAGAAGTTTATTTTTACATGTTGAAGCCGAATTTGCAATTGAAACTGGATGTTGCCATTGTCATTTGAAAAAAACTGAAGTTACCCTCGTTTTAACCGATTACAACGCCACCTACATGAGCACAGACAACACCAAATAGTGTTCCCCTATCAGGTGAACAACTTTGAACAGGGATATGTTTGTCGTAGCATGCGTAGTTTCCAAGATATTCTGGACCACTGAGACTTATGGTTACGGCACTTTAACTTAATACGTAAAATACTATGTCATTCTATAAGGCTTCTCAGAAACTTATTTCTAGGTTTTAGAAGCCTAAAAGTGTAGGTAAATATAGTTAATCTATCTTATTTAGGCTCCAGAATGGCACCGATGACCCATCTTTTGAGTGATTTTTAAGCAAAAGGAAAAATTTGTTTTTCAATCCTTGTTCGTCCCTATAATTACGTTACAATATTTCATAGACAAATTTTGGATGAGTGTCTTAGAAATTTAATCAGGGGTGGACACAGAAGGGGATCTTGTGGGAGTCTGTAACACCGTATATTTTGGTTTCAATATTTCTCAGCTTCCACTATTGAAACTTGTACAAAACGGAAAGCGTTGGGTCCGATTTTTTTCTGTTTGGACAGATTTCCATTTAGTACAAAGTTGAAAATAAATACTGTAACTACAGTAATAAGATAGATAGAAATGGGTTTGTCATTTAGCTTTATATTTTGTTTGTAACTGCGAAAAACAATATTGCACATTTTGCACACACATATATACACGTAAATTGTTTTGTATTTTATGTTTCAGAGCAGAAAACACTTAATATTCTCACAGCACTGAAACATTTAATACAACCACGAAAATACTTAATACAAATACAAGAGAGAAACATTACTGAAACTTCAGTGTCGACAGTTTAGAAAATACGCGAGGAAGATTTAAATATCTTTAGTTGCACTTTAAAAATTTTCAATTGTTTTTCATCCTTTGGGTTTATTCCGCATTTAAAACGGCACATGATTTCTTTCACCAAAATTCTGTTATTATACGTTGCTTTATTGTCACTTTATCATATAAAGTAAGAGTCACGTGTCTTCTAGCTCATTGCGTATATAGCACACAGAAGAAAAAACTATACTTAATGTGCACCTCAAAGGCTCAAATACAGAGCACTTGTTGGTTCGATAATTAGCCTTGGCTTCATTGGGATCCATTGTCAAAGTGGGTATTTTGTTTCACTTGCATTAAAGCTCAGGAGAAAAATCTTATTTTGTTTTCAAGAAATATGGACGAAGGGTTTACTAAAAATGGTTTCAGGAACTGGAAAAAGCACTTGAAAAATGTTCTTGTCACGAAAATTCTCATGTTCGTCGAGAAGCAGCATTAAAATTAGTTTTTAGTGAAAAATTGAACGTGAACAGTAAATTGAACAAACATATAGCCGAGGATGTGGTGTTTGCGCAAAATGCTCTTCTTAAGGTGATTTCCTCAATTTGCTACCTGCTGAGGCAGCGGTGTGCTTTACGTGGACACTCTGAGGAAGCAGGTAACTTATACCAGCTTCTACAGTTGAGAGCAGAGGATTCCGAAGATTTAAGTAAGTAGCTTCTTCGTCGAGTTAAATGGCTCGGACATGACATTCAAAATGAAATTTTAGAACTTCTTGCGCAATTCGTTCTTCGTGGCATAGCATCTGATATTAAACGCCAAAGTATTTTCCTCTTATTGTTGACGGAAGGAACTTCAGACATTTCGCGTCAAGAGCAAGTGAGCTTGTGCATTCGTTATGTAAATGAAGCATTTGAAGTATACGAGGATTTCATAGGTTTCTATAAAGTAGAAGGAATGGATGCATCTACATTAACAGCTGTGATTACAGATGTGCTTGTACGAATGGATATATCATTACAAAATTGCAGGAGACAATGTTATGATGGAGCTTGTAACATGTCTGGTTGTTACTCTGGAGTCCAAGCTAAAATTATAGAAGTCCAATCAAAGGCGCTCTATATTCACTGTACAGCCCACTCTTTACATTTAGCTTTACAGTGGACAACACAAATTCCTTGTATTAGAGATGTTCTTGAATTCGTGCGTGCGCTTGTAAATTTTAATACGTGACTCGCCGAAGCGTTAGGCTAATTTTATGAATATGCAGAAGGGCTTGTCGGAAACTAACTACAGTTGTTCTCCGAGTGTCTCGTTGAGACCTTTATGTCCGAATAGATGGACTGTAAAAGCGCTGTCATTCGACAGTGTTCTGAAGAACTACGCGCCGTTATTGGGAACCCTGAAAACCATATATGACGATGACGCAAGTACAGGTGGGTTTGTTGCTGGTGGCTTGATGCGTAACATGAAGAATTTAAAAAATTTTTCTCCATGGAGGCCGCTAAGGTTGTAATTTCTTTCTACCTATTATTGCTTCCAAGATATGGCGGTTCGTTTGTCGATTTTTCGAATTTTAGACGCAGAATTAAGAAACTCGCAGATTATATGTTATTTGGGTCGGTGATGTCGAATGTGACATTTGCTTCTCTCTACCTATTGTCGCTCCCAAGATATGGCTGTTCGAATTTTGACATTTTAGACGCAGAATTGAGAAACTCGCAGATTATATATTATTTGGTTCGGTGATGCAAAATATGACATTTGCTTCTCTTTTGTTGAATTTTCGAATTTTAGACGCAGAATTAAGAAACTCGCAGATTATATGTTGTTTGGGTCGGTGATGTCGAATGTTAAATTAAATTTTCTATTGTCGCTTCCAAGATATGGCGGTTTGAATTTGTTGAATTTTGACATTTAGACGCAGAATTGAGAAACTTGCAGATTATATGTTATTTGGGTTGGTGATACAGAATATGAAATTTGCTTCTTTCTACCAGTTGTCGCTTCCAAGACATGGCGGTTTGTATTTGTCGAATTTTAGACGCAGAATTGAGAAACTCGTAAATTATATGTTATTTGGGTCGGTGATGACTAATGTGACATTTTCTTTTGTCCACCTATGGTCGCTTTCAAAATATAACGTTTCAAATTTTGCTCATTTGATTCCCGAACTATGAAACTCGCAAATTATATGTTATTTGGGTTGGTAATACTTCCATAATATGGATGTTTTCTTCCACCTTAATCTACACTCGTCTTTAGCCAAATTCGCAAAACCTTTAATGCGTCTAACTGTCCATATATTCGCCATGCTGCAGGAAAGCGGGGCAATTGTCATAATTACTATTTTCATTAGATTCGCAGAACTCATGTAAGCAATTACACACAAGGAATAATATTTTTTTGTTCTTTGACGACGAGTACACGTTCGGTATAGCCTCTTAGCGCTATTTTTAGATTAAAGACACGACGTGGTGCTGGAGGAGCAATAAAATGTGAAATTCCACGCTATTTCCTCAAATTCTGTATGCTGTATATTTTTCTTTTGTATGCTATATATTTCTCATATTTTTTCTTTAGTATTCTGGGAGTATGCCCCAATGTTGGTGTATACGAGTCAGTCGAATATTAAAATTACATTTGAAGAACATTGAACTATGGTGGTTTAGATTTTGCCCTTTTGGTCTCAGAATTGAGAGTCGCAAAACTTCTCTTGCTTCTGTTATATGGTTGTTCGAATTGAGAAGCAGTGATTACACAGGGTTTCCACTGTAACTAAACTCGTCTGGCACCAGGACATGTAGTGAATGCGTCTATTATATATAATTTGGCCCCTGTAGTTTTTGTACAAAATATGGAATTTGTTACCTTGAAATGATATTTCGGTGAATGGGTAAATAAGACAGAAATACTGATTTAAGTAAAATTCGCCTTAATATTAGATGTTTGTTGCCTTCAATGGCTAAATAAAACATACGAAACGTGTGTGAGACGTCTTTCTACCCATGTTTTGAGGGTAGTTTGTGCTTTTGTTACTTCGAAGGGTCATATTTAGCTATGAAAGAGGCATATTAGCATGTAATTCAGGCGGAAAAGAATTAATTGGGGAATTTATAGGGTAAATAAGTGAATACGCTACCTCGTAAGTTGGTGTTTGTTTAAGTAAAAACACCTGTAACAGCCTAATTAAGAGCCCGTATTTGGTTCGAGAGACATTAGAACATAATTTTTGCGCTGTTATTGAAATTTGAAAATAGTCGTATTGGAGAGAGCTTGTTTAGATTTTCTCGGGAAGAAACTTACAAAGCTTTACATTAAGGGCAATTGCTGATGTCTGTATTTCACGCTTTGCGACCACATGGAATGCTTGTAGCATGTATTTCCATACTCCCGACTACTTCGAAATACCTTCAGCATGATTTAGCCTCTGAAATGTAATTCGGTAGAAAGACAAGCAGTGTTTGAAGCACTTTGAATGAAACGAAAGCTAAAAAGAACTGAAGGTTACATCAAAAGCAAACTGCCAAAAAATGTGGTCTATAGGAACACTTGAACTGTTTTTCACCCCATAATTTCATTTATACAGCAAGTGAAATATTCATGACTAAATTAGCTGTAACTTGCTTTTGTTAGAATACTCTGCAACTGCTTGTCGGCTGATATTACCTAGTTTTTATAGACATACTTACGCATTTTCAAAACCAACTTGGTCACTAGTAAGAATAGAATACGAACTGCTTAAGGAGTATAGTCAAAAGGCATATTTGAGTTAGCCATGACATGTTGGGGGACCATAAAAAGCCTGCCCTCGCTCCCGAGACCACAGACACTGACGAAGCCAATAAATAATAATAATATTTATTTACTATTTTCTTCTGTTTAGGGAATTGTCTTTAAAAGCTCTATTACTTATCTGCATGTAATCGAAAAAAAGTGCATGAGGCACCTTGAAAGATGATATATTATTTTACTGTTGAAGGAAATTACAGTATGCTTTTCTCAAACAATATACACTGTTAATACTGTAAAATGCGCTGTTGTTTCTTAAAGTGTAGCGCGCTGTTCGTCAATGTGCAGATTTGTTGCTATTCATCTCTTCTATACAAGTCCGGCACAAACCAAAGCCATGCCGCTTTTGGAAATCCTGTGGTCAAACGAGTATATCAGGAATGTTAAGAAGCTAAAATGCAGTAAATCCCTACCCATGTGGAATCATAATGCCACAACTAGATTCAAGAAATATATCTAGTTATAGTTACATTGTACCGTGCCTGCAATGTTGAGCTTATTTTATATAGTTATGGTCATGCCACTAACAGCCATAAAATTCATAAGCAGGTACGGTATGATTATCGCTTCATCAACAGTCATATACTTGAATCATTGTTTTGCCTTTTTACTTTTTGGTCGTGATCGTGGAAACATAAGGATTGTAAGATTGGAATAGTGTTTTCTTTCGGATAGCCTTAATATGAACGTTCCATTCCACGGGAAGCAATTGTAATTGTTTGCATGAAACGATGGAAAAGGCTAGTTCGTTCTTCAATAAAGTATGAAAATCGAATCAATGCCAGTTTTAAAGCGTCATTTTGACAGTATTCGAATATTTCTGTTTGAAAATCAAAAATTAAAATTTGAAGAACATTACATGTGCCAGGCAAAGAGTATTTTCCATTCGACCTCGGATTTTTGAATGAACATCATAATATTGTATTGCAGGCAAGGATCCAATACAATCTTAATTTTCAGGGTTGTTAAAGAGATGGGGGAATTATCCTTCCTTGATGGTTTCTTACAATCCCATTGTTCTGGGTAATGTGGATAATTTGACGTCCTTGAAAAAATTCGTATCTAGAAAAATGCTACTATTGACAGTCGATTAAATAATTTTCTCTCCTCATACGATAATGTCATGCGACAAATTCTGTTTTCCTGAGACTTCGTGCTACTAGCAGCGTATCTAAACGGGATCCGTTATGTTAAATCGCTACTACGTTTGAAACTAGTACCTCTTCCTCCACCAGTAGCACACGGATTAATGTTGGTACCGATACGTTATTTTAACGTTGTAAATGTACCTTAATCTCCGCCTGTTCAATGGTTTATTTGACGTTGAATAATAGCTGAGGAGGAACAAGTTGAAATCAAAAAGCGAAGATGAAGAAATGTGTTCAGTTGACCAAAACAGAGCATGGTTGCTGTCTATTGTTATACACATTTAACTGCATTTTGTCCCTTGTTTTCATTATGATATACAGTATTAATTTTCCAACAGTAAACTATCCAACCTTCTGCTGTGGGATTCGAAGCTGGAACATTCTGCACTCGTCATTCGTAGTTCGACAATTTACCCCTCATCCACGGAGTCACCTTGAGAGTCATTACTCTTTCACGGTATCTGCAGTAGCCACAAATCCAGACGTGTCGTTTCACCAACATGTAAGAATAATAATACTTTCCTTCTTTTTTGTTATGTGCATATTTCCTTCTTTAACATTTTGACCATTGCTGCACTATTAAATTTGTATTTCTCAATAAGTTTAGTATGACGCGTTAGATAAACACATATAAATTGAAAACTATGTCATAGTTGAAAACACTTCACATTAACGCCCTATTAACGAAATTAAATGTTCGTTGAAATATAGTCTAAAATTCAGCCTGTTTTCAACATGCAAATGAGGACATGAAAAACGTTAATTTTCTTCTATTTGTTTTTATGCACAATTTTTATGCAATTAACTTGGAAATATAATCTAGAGCATAGTTCAATATGATAGTTAAAGCACGTCATATTAACGTCCTATCAGCGAAATGAAATTTTCGTTGGAATATAGATTGAAATCTAACGTGTTTGCAACATTAAAAAAAGACAGAAAATAATAGTTAATGACATTCAATTATGTTCTAATTACAAATTGTATTCAATTAAATCAGAAAGAATCCCACGACCATGTGTGCTGCTGGGGTCGTGGAACGCACATAGTCAGCTTTCAGACAGGTGTAAGCCATAATGCTGCCCATACCATTCCTTCAACTTATCTTACCTTACATAGTCTTAGTAGCCAGCAGACATCGCGAGACAATAGAATGGAACGTTCTGAAGGACCTTCAACGTGGTCAGGTGATTGGGTGTTACTTCTGTAAGATGATTTACACCGTCCTGAACCTCCGTAGGTCTACTGTTCCAGGCTATTATAGTGAAATGCAAAACGTGAAGGGATGTGTACAACCAAACAACGTATAGGTCGACCTCTCATGTTAACTTTCAGAGGTCGTCTAGAGTTAAAGAGGGTCGTACAGCGTAATCGTCGATAATCGATCGCCACCATCACACAGGAATTCCGAATCATGAATGTTCGGTTGATGTGCAGAAACTAGATTCCCATGTGCAGAAACTAGATTTCGTGAGCAACTACCCATAAGCCTCACATCACAGTCAAATACCAAATGCCGCCTCGCATGGTGTAAGGAGCATCAAAACTGGACCATAAACAGTGAAAAAACATTGAGGGGAGTTATGAATCACGGTATACAATGCGTCCATTCGATGGTAGGGTGTGTCGAATGCCTCGTGAACGACATCTACCATCCTGCATATGCCGAGTGTGAAATTCGATGGTGGTGGGTTTACAGTGTGGTCATGTTTGTTCTGGAAGAGACTTCGTTCCGTTGTTG
>JAGDQP010013275.1:678-48210 GCA_022664845.1 Lepisma saccharinum | reverse complement strand
AAAAAAATATTTTCATTTTTTAAACATTTTTATGCATCTTACATAATAAAAACGAATGTCACGATGTTTGTTCCCTCATCAGCCATCACGCCAAAACCGCTCTACAGATTACAATGATTTTTTTTGCACATGAGTAGATAATGATTTAGCTTGGGAAGTTATTACATTTTTATAAACCGAAAGTGACGGTGTAGCGAACTATTTAATAAAAAACAGTGATTTCATTGTTATAACAAAGCAATAAATACATTGTTTCAATTTGTAATTTAACACAACGATCAGACATAAATTAAATTAAATCACAGCCATATTCAACCCACTACTGGATGAGGCCTCTCTTCGGAGGAATTATCGTCACCATCTTTTATTCTTATCAGCTCCCTAATTGCATCACGAAGCTGGGTGGGCACACGTTCCAGACCCACATATCTTGGAAAAAAATCCTTGCCAGCGCCTGGAATCGAATCCGTGACCCCTCAATCCGTAGTCAGACACGCTAACGACTATGCCAACGGGGGTGGAATCAGATGTAAATAATTTAGTTTAAATTGTAAATAAAAATATGTAGATTTAATGTGTTCCAGCATTAAAGTAGTATTTGGAAGGAGTATTAATAGTAGTAGTAGCAGCAGTGGTTGTATTATTATTATTATTATTATTATTATTATTATTAGTAGTAGTAGTAGTAGCAGTGGTGGTGGTGGTGGTGGTCGTCGTCGTCGTCGTAATAGTAGTAGTAAAAGCTACCGCATATCTGCACCATGGGGGCGCAGCCCCGCAAAGAGTATGGCTACGATAAAAGGGGGCACAGACCACCACGTGTAAGCGATTTGTGGTAAATGGCCCAATGACTATTGCCAACATATTTTTTTCACTCGAACCAACGGGTCGGCAAATCAGCTAGCAAAATGTAGATCTTAATATGCTAACACCGTTTTACTAACTTTTCAATCAAATATTATTTACAAACATTAATACTATTACCATTCCTGGAGGTATATATCAATATATTCGTCGCTGAACGTAACACTAACTTCATCACAGGAATCTAATATTCAAACAAACTATCTTCTACATAAGCATTAAAACAAACAAAGATACCACGTAAAACACTAATGTAATTTTGTTCCAAACGAAACAGAACAACAACCTATCTATGTACCTAACAACTTACACAACACATTTAAAAAATAATAATAATAATAATAGAATTTGCTGTCTATTGTATAATATGTTTAATTTTAAACAGTAGACAATAATTACACACTGGATTATACAGTTTAGTTTTTCATTGCTTTCAATGCTGTAACAGCACTTCTGGTATTGAGAAAAATATTCCTTACATCTTACTATCAAAATCCTTTAACTGTAGCAGCGCATATAGGAATATAAAACCATAGCCGTCCTATGTTTAGGTTTGACAAGTGGGTAACTAGTGTACGATGCTTTCTACTCTCAATGTGCATCTTTTTTAAACAAGATGCCAAATGTTTCATCTGATCTACCCTTCCCTTAATAATTTGCTCTTTTGGGGCCATTCAATTTCGGGTACAACTTAAACGTAATTCATTGCATTTGAGGTGGGATTTCTCGTCTCTGTGAGTGATTTTTTTTTTGCTCGCATGCTAGGACTTTGGCTTAATTTTACGACAGCTTGACCTAAAAGAACGTGTAAATTATATCTTACTAAAAACTCTGCATTTTATTGTTCCTTTTTTTTATGAACACCCTGTATGAATTTTTTTATGTACAGTGAAAAAGAGCTTCAATACAATCTTTACCATTTCAATCACATTATATTTCATGATTGCTAACCTGTATTAAATGGAAATATCTCATTGTGCACCGCGGGCTTTCTGGTGACTTCACTATCGGAGGTGAACTGGAAAGTAATTTCCTTGTTCAAATGTTTTCTCCTATCTTCTTTTATTCGTAATTATAACTGATCTTCTTCCTTGTAAAATGAATTAATAATGAGTATTCAATGTAGTTTGTAGGCCACAACGGTGAAGCAGAATGTCAAGCGTCCGAGAGCGTCCAATTGAGAATAGCATTAAAAAAATACACTATTATAAACTTGAAAAAGTAAGAAATTCTATATAATTAGTGTTTTTGGTGCAAAGTACAGTTGAGTCCTGAATGATTCTTTTATAAGGAAACAGATAATGAAACACGCACGTTAGCATGGCGCATGGGCCTGTGCCTCTTTCAAATACAAGTCTTAAACACAATGGTTGTTGCAGCGCGTTCAAACTACGCAATCAGTGCATTACATTTTTAGTCACCAGAGTGCTGTTTGCAACGAAGCTCGAGGAAAGTGTCTGCTACCGGCAGGAATAAGCTCCATGTGTGCATCTTAGGACTTACTAACGCTAACACCCACCGTCCGTGGTCCTGGAAGTAACGTCGCGGTCTCTGGATCGACATTCTGTAGGAACATGGGTTCGAACCCCGTGGGCCGTGGTGGACCATCCTACTTGAGGTTTTCCAGTTTTCCCCTCAGCTTCACCATGCGACTGCCGGAAGGTAAGTTACTTTAAAAAAGGCTCTAACTGATGCTTTCCCCCATACGCCGAAAATGCCAATAGGCTATAAATAAAGTCAAATTCAACGAACGTTGACATGAGTTGTTGACGCCTTGTGCTACAATATATATTTCGGTGATTCGTAGAAATTAATTCCCGATTGGATACAGACCATCTGGACCCAGATATTCGCATGCTGGAGAGGGTGTGGGTGTTTGTCTTCATTTACAGATGTAGAAGTTGAAATAAGAGGCTAACTTCGTGCCATTCATTCTGTTCAGAAGAGTACTATTAGTTTTATAGTATTACTAATGGTTATATATTTATAGTACTAGAAATAGCATTGCACAAAAATGTACAGCCTTATATAGCACTGAGTCAATGTATCTCAAATAAGTAGATCATATAATGCCGAGACATATGACAGTATGATAAGACAAAAGTTTTTTTTTATTGGTTACACAAATGTTAAAGTTAGTAGGCATATAAAAACTTCCATTGTCGTACATTTGATATTCTTACCAAATTATATTGGATACACACAGTATTTGAAATTCGTACAAGAGCAAACTTCGTTGCAAATATTATGTGAAATAAAATTTAACATTTCGAATTTAATTCAACATGAATGATGATGTAAAATAGATTAATTAAGGTAAAAACACCAGTTGTCGGCATGTTAAGGTGGATTTTGCAGAAGTGCTTTCTATAGATTTATGTGTAAGAAACAACCCTACATTTTTCACTTCATTAGCAACTTCAGGTCTCGTGCGATAATTTAATAGCATAAATCTATTCGGTAATTCGCACTATAGTGATAGAATTACGTTTCTTTACAACCCTCACTTTGCTCCAGCAGTCGTTACCCTAAGTTTTGCTGTTCCCTTATAGTCATCACACCAATGTACCAGTAGTCGTCACCCAATGTACAACAAATATTCATTTGGAAAATATTATGATAACCTATTTTTCATTTTCACTGGATCTTAACCTGACAAAATAAAGCGTGCTTGAAAGGAAAGAGGCACAGAGGGCTTGCTAGAAGGTCCTCAGAAATTCTTTAAAAAAAAAAAAAAAAAAAAAAAAAAAAACTGAGTTGACTGCTTGTGGAATATGTAGGAACTTTAAATTTTGAATTTTACTGACGGATTCTCCAAAGAGTGAGGCTATAACCATGAATTTTTTTTAAAAAAGACAACAACATAATATTAAACAAAGTATGTGCGACTTGCACCAGTAGTCGTCATCCCCCAAAGCAGAAAAAGTGACAGTCAAGGCACGCAAACTTATAATCTGGTAATTAATTTGATCACTAAAGAGGCATTTTATACACATGTAAACATCAGGTAGTTATACGTAAAACTACAGTGCTTATTTTTAATGTCCACTTGCTTAACACTTTTTAGTAACAAAACCATGGAAATAGTAGGAAACACGAACTTGCCGCCTAAACACAAGACATTTCTACTAAACGAAGTGACGCAATATTCATGGTGCCGGTTACTTACCAGATTATGACTGCTAATTTGGTCTGTTTTTGTCACCAAACGATGAAAGGTTTTCTTATTTTTACATGTTTAGTAAAATCATGACGACCACTGGAGCAGTGACGAAAACTGGTGCCTTTACCTTAGTTTTTTTAACTTTTGATTATCCATTTTCGGAAATAGTCTTTCTTGTTGGTTGTTGATAATGAATTTGTTTTCGTGTCTTGTACATAGGTACACTTATCCTTTCTGTAATATATTGTGACAAGTTTTGTTTTCTAAATATGCTTTGAAATAAGAATTGAAGCTTTCCTGGCGGCGAATATTATACAGATGTTCTCGGGATATCAACCAGGTGAAGTCCGACGATAGAGCCGACGTTTCAAGAACAGACATTGTTCTCATCTTCAGGGCAAGTATACTGAGACCAGTTCATGTGTACTATATATAGTAACGGTAGGGGGCGGAGCTTAAGAATCTGTGTCTCTGATTGGTTGGCCTATAGCTTGACGCTGATTGGTCGTTTTCATGTATGTTTTCTTTATGACTGGTGTCCAAGTCCGACTAAGTTCGATATAGGTCCTGCCTAAATCACGCAATAAATTAAAAGCACACAAATACTATTCTAAAATCCACCGTTTTAACACACATTCCCGGTTATATACAAAAAGTGGACTAGATTAGGTCGGATTTTTAAACAAGAAAATAAAAGGCCGTTTTAAGGGACAAATTCTCGCGGGAAAATTTTTTAGGAAAATCGTAGAGAGAAAATTTAATTTCCCATTCCTGTAACCTTTCCTACTCATTCAGTACAAATATGGGAGGAAACTCTAAGAAGAGAAGTAAGACCAGAAAAGGAAAAGGCTCCACAAATCCTGATGGCAACACAAGAGAAACGAGAAGCATGTCAATGCAATCACACCAAGAAGAAGATGTCACACATAGTATTGAAAACAAAAATAGAGAAACTGAAATTGATACTTCTTCCACAATCAGTGAAGAATCCACAAGAATGAGAGAAGAGAATCCAGAAACCTTAACAGAAGAAGATGAAGTTGAAGTAGGTAGCAGTCCAGAAAAAGAAGCTGTATCCATTTTGTACTCTCCCACCTACCAATGCCTTTCCCATTTTCCAGACCGTGCAATGACAATTTTATTGTCTGAGGTAGATCATAAATATCTATGGAACCCAAAAAACTTATATGCATTAATTAGAAAAAAGATGATGTTTAGCACTTATATGACTTCCGGTAATGAGGATAATACAGGAGTTAATATTTACTTATCCAAAGATCAGGAATTAAATGACTTTCTAAGTCTTTTTGAGCAGAGGGAATTTGGACCCAGAGCAGAAATAGGCTTCACCAGCTATGATAAAGAGTATCTAAGGACAATACTAGACAATAGGGCCTGTATCTTTTATGAAGTTCATAAGTTAGTTGAAGACAAGGAAGGGAAGGCGACAGACCAGGAAACAGATACAATTAAAACTAAACATACTTCAATGCAGCACAACGAAATTGAAAAAAGCCCACTTAATAATTCTGTTCCCAATAAAAAGTTTGTAGTTATTGTCAAGGGGCTGAAGTCGGAGCTGACAGATCCATTCACTTTAGAAGAGATGATTACACAAAAATCAAATAAAATAAAATACACAGCTTTTCCAACAGAAAGAAATAAAGGAATTCGTTTACATTTTGATAGCAGGGAGGACAAACTAAGTTTCACGCAACTTTTCAAAGATAAAGATTTTGGAAAAGAAGCCACCTTCATTGAATACGATAGAGAAATTTTGTCGCAGCCAAAAATCAAGACTACTACCTCCTTTACTTGTGTAGTTAGGAACATCTCTACGAATGTAGACACTAAAGTTCTCAAACAAAAATTATTAGATCAGAAACTTCCCATTACTGGTGCGGTACGAATAAGGAACGAAAATGGCCCTCTTCCATTGATCAGATTGTTTACGAGGGACCCAAGGCTAATTAGTTATCTGATTACTCATGGGCTGTCTTTAGGTCGAAATAGATACAGGGTGGAGGAATCAAGGAATTCTGCCAGACCTTATCCATGCGGTACTTGTATGAAATATCATAAAGAACAAAAATGTTCCAACGCGCCTCATTGTTACAAGTGCGGCCAAGAACATTTAAGTTATAAATGTTCTGTCATTCCTTCAAAGGATTACTGTGCCACATGCAGAAAGAGGGGTCATAGAACTGCGGCGGCAAATTGCCCACAAAGGCCGATTCGAAATGAAACTACAATAAACAAAAAGATTTTTAGATCCGGAGAATCATCCCCAGTTACAGCCAACACACAACATGAAATCCAGGAAAGCACACATCTAATTTCAGAAGCGCACACAATAAAATACATCGAAGAGAAATTTAACAATCAACTTAAAAATCTTACAGATAATATGTTGAAATGGATGTCAACAGTGCTCGCAATCACTTCAAATCAGGATAGTCAAGTCATTCAAAGCGCTATAAATCAAGTTTCAGAGGAATTGTTCCAGTGCCATTTAAACATCATCAAATCGGTGGAAAATCACATATTTGTTGGCATAGAGCCTTTTACAAAAAATAGGAAAACAAATTCAAACCCGGACGATGCTGATCCCATATCACTTGATTAAAAACACGGTTAAAACTCATCAATATAAAGGGGAACGTAGACAGTTGAGCACGGCAGGCCGCACACTTCTTAAGCACACTTTTTAAGCGATAGAAGAAGTGATCAAAAAGTGCTTTAAATTCATCTCAAAACTTAAAGAAAGATGCTAAAGAACCGAATAATCATTATTTCCTCTCCATACTTATCATTTCTTACCGTAAAATTAATCTAAAAAGCAATAACAAATCTCTCTACCATTTTTAGCCAAACAACTTTCTTATATTAGGCTTATCGGTCAAAATATAAAAGAAATCGTGCAATTCAAAATTTATAACTAATTCACAATTTAAAAATTTGTCCACTTCCAGTTTCACATTAATCCAATTGTTAAATTTAATTCAAATAAATTATCTCTAGTGGGTTTTATGGCAGTTGGCGGGTGGGGCTGTTGACCCTGGAACGGATCCGATTCGGTTTTCTAATCATTATCATGCTTCAACTTACAAAGCTTTATATCACAGGACGAAAGTGGCCTAAGTTGGCCAGAAGTCCGGTCATTGGGGCCCTGCGGGCCCAGTGACAATTACATTATTACCGTACCGACTAAGTTGAAATCCTGTATCTCTGTTGACATTATTACGTTCTTGTAGTATGGCAAGAGATTCTTTTATTATCCTATCCCAGTAATTGGAGCTCTTTGAGATAATTTTAGTGTCAGAAAATAAAATTCTATGTTTTTCTGTTATGCTGTGTTCTGCCAGGCCTGATTTCTCCGGATAAAATAGCTTTATGTATCTTTCATGCTCCTTGCATCGATGTTCTACTGCGTTTCACCATAAATCGCAGCGCAATACAGTCATCAGCACACTTGCACTTAGAGCAAAAACCATCTCAGACCAAGAAAGCCTCCCTAGTGAACTGGCACATCTCAAGAAGACCTTACTGCAGAATGGATACAAGAAAGATGACATTCGTTTGGCCCTAAAAAGGACCTTTTCCAGCAAGAAGAAGACCACCCCAGAAACTGAAGATCCAGTCAATATTGCAGTCCTGCCCTACACTGGTAAACTTTCTGGAAAGGTTGCAAGAATCCTGAGGAGACACAACATCAAAACCATTCATAGACCGCCGTCAAAAATCAGAAACCTACTTCGTCCAGTTAAGGACGACTTGGGTCTTAAGACACCAGGAGTATACTGCATTCCTTGTGAATGCGGAAAAACATACATAGGACAAACAGGACGGACAGTAGAACATCGATGCAAGGAGCATGAAAGATACATAAAGCTATTTTATCCGGAGAAATCAGGCCTGGCAGAACACAGCATAACAGAAAAACATAGAATTTTATTTTCTGACACTAAAATTATCTCAAAGAGCTCCAATTACTGGGATAGGATAATAAAAGAATCTCTTGCCATACTACAAGAACGTAATAATGTCAACAGAGATACAGGATTTCAACTTAGTCGGACTTGGACACCAGTCATAAAGAAAACATACATGAAAACGACCAATCAGCGTCAAGCTATAGGCCAACCAATCAGAGACACAGATTCTTAAGCTCCGCCCCCTACCGTTACTATATATAGTACACATGAACTGGTCTCAGTGAAGCAGTCAAAGCGGGCCAGTGGACACCGCGGTAGCAGCAGTACGGGGTGGCATGCATACTCCCCGATTTTGTATGTGGGAAGCCCCGGCGACAGCGAAGCGACGCACCCCGTGCCTGTGGCGGCTGTGGAACATTTTCACACTGTTTCTGCATTTCGTCCCTCCCCATTGCTCTTCCTTTACTCTTCTAGACCGTAGTTAGTTCTTTTCCAACTAACAAACTCAACCTCAGATTACATACCTACCAACCTATATGGTCACATCATTCCAGTAGATTTTAGTCGTAGTGGGTTTTTTCCCGGCATCACCGGGTTTTTTCCCTCTATCAAAGCTCTTTTGCCCCTTTTCTATTGTCTTTTTTCACCTTCTTTCACTATTCCCGATTTAGTGGTAAATGTCTTATGATAGAAACCTCTAGAATACCTCAGATCCTTGCTTTTTAGTATCCTTACTAATTGCATGCGGAGACCTCGGTAGAAGTTGGAGAGAGGTCACTCAGCAGGGCGGGTCTTTCGGGGGCCCTGCTTATCCACCCCTTTTCTGTCTGTTTCTGTCTGTCTGTCTCAGTATACTTGCCCTGAAGATGAGAACAATGTCTGTTCTTGAAACGTCGGCTCTATCGTCGGACTTCACCTGGTTGATATCCCGAGAACATCTGTATAAATATGCTTTGTTTATATTCTCTCTTCGTTCAAGTGATACAATTAAAAAAAACACAGTAATATTTGTATTCATATTAGAAAATAAAACAAGTTATACTAATGAAACAACAATCTTCGGTACCCTTTTTGGGTAGGTTCTAGTTTGCTTTTATATTGGTTTTTAATGTATCATTCCATACAGTGGACCTGTATTCTAGTTTAGGTCTAATTAAAATCTTAGCTGTCTATGAAATTCCTTCCATTGACTTAAGATATATCCTACCAATTTCTTAATCTCACATGCTGCTCTACTACTACTACTACTACTACTACTACTACTACTACTACTACTACTATTGCTGCTGCTGCTGCTGCTGCTTCTTTTACGACGATTTGTTATTGATTTGACTGCAACTGGGAGATCCGGGTTCGAGTCACGGTCACGGTGGTTGTAAATTTTTCTGTGTTAATTTCAATACCAGTTAATTTTATTTCTTGCTTTTAAGGTTAATGTAAAGTAAAGACCTCCAACAAAAGGTGGCAGCACTATCTCCTTATATGTTTAATTTTTTTTTTTCGTTGCACGAAATTTCAATGCTGCTCCTACAAATTCAAGCTAAGAGTTCAAACTTTCAGGGAAAAAAGTCCATAACTTATTCAAGAGTTTTATCCCTTCACTGTTGTTAGGGATATCCAAACCTATAACAATGAAAATCTATTTCAACAATGAACAACAAAGAAAATAAAAAAAATCGGCACGAATAGAACTCTTGAATTGGTTATGAACTTTCTTCCCTGAAAGTTTGAACTCTCTAGGCTTGAATTTGTAGGAGCAGCCTTGTAATTTCGCTCAACGATAAAAATACATTAGGCATATACGGAAATAGTGCTGCCATCTTTTGTTGAAGATCGTGGCCTTATATTAACCTTAAGATTTTAGGCATCTTTAGCTCAGACTTGATATTTTTTTCCTGTCGAGACTGGATAATAAAAGCACATCGAATACCAAGCATAGCACTTGACTTTCGTATAAAAAGCAGTTACTAATGAAACTTGCCTCGTGCCGTCACGGCAGTGGTCTATTTTCCTATCTCGCTTATGAGTCAGCTGTACTGTGCTTACTTTGTAATCGGTAAAACACTACTTCGAAATTGTCCACTGGTGATCCTAAGGCCTTTTGAATCTTTTCAGACGAATGCTGGGATGGTATGCATAGCACAGCTGCTTTAACTGCTTTTGTATCAATGTTAAAAATAGCGAAGTTTAGAAAACTTTTTGATTAAAGCTTAAAGTTACTGAAATTCTAATAAAAATATAACAGTGTTCTAGTAAACTTTCTGTTGTTTGTATCGTTTGTCTAGAGGGCGCGACAAACTTTCAGGAAAATGAAATATTTTCTTACACCTGTTCTATCCCAGTCACCTAACTTTCCGTACAAGAGCTTTGATTATACAATATTCACTAGTTATTACACTTTCGAAATGTAAATATAGTCCGCTTAATGTCTGTTCCGAAAAGTTGTATGCGTCAGTAAAATAAATTAAGTTCATGCTCTTTTCTATATTTAATCATTATTTCAGCCCGGAAATCAGTACCAAAGGTTTTTGGTTTATTTAAACTTTGTTACCACAATATATGACAACAAACTCCAATGCCCAATACGTAAAACAATAGTTACCCGAATTTACTTATGTTAACATAGAGGTTTATATGACAATGTAATTTTAAACAGTGAAACAATAAACAAGTTGAATAACATTCAAACAAAAGAAAGTTATAAACAGAATATAAGATTTTTTTTTGTGCGAATTCCAAAGTATTGCGTGAGTGTGTGATTGCGTGAATGTGTAATTGTAGTATTTTTCATTAGTATTTCTTTAGCTTTGTAAACATACTTTTTAAGGTGATGAACACCGAGCTGAGGAAAAGGTTCATTTAATATTTTGCATCGTCTATTGTATGATACGGAGGAGAAACGTAGACTGTAGGAAAGAGAGAGGAAAGAAAAATTGAAGCTTTTACAATGTAGACATAGAGAATAATAATAATTATAATTTTAAAAAGTTGGTTAAGAGGACTCCTCCCTCCATTTCCAAAATATTTAAAAAAAATAAGAGCAGTATAAAATATGTAAGTTCATATAACACACTAGAATTTACAAATTACTATGAAATACAATGGACAGCTATCTCGAGATCTTGTCCATTGATGTCCATTCAAAATAAATGGTGAAACAATTCACATTTAATAAGAAATAGAGTTGTAATATGAAATTAAATTATCCAGTTGTAAGAATATAACGCGAAATTTAGTCATATTTATCACCAAAACATGAACATACCCTCTGCAACTCTCGTCAGACCATTTCTTACAGATTGTACACTGAATCCAGTTCTCTCCTTGTTTACTTCTTGAATACTGTTTTCGACATGTAATACAAAGGCAGGCTTTGTTTTCGCTCTCTGAACTCATACTACACCGTCTTTAATATTAGGAAGCAATACATTTTCTTCCTTGGAGTTAATACTCTATCATACAAGTCTTCATGAATTAAAACGTCTGTTTCTCTTCTTACACTTTCGCATCATTCTACAAGAAGAATGAAACAAGAAGTATGTTACCTAGCAACAACATTCCGCATCAGCATTGTAGAAACTTCGGGTGTCCTTACTGGATTTAAAGTAAACCTTCCCATAATCCAACCAAAATATTTCATTCAACTCAATCCCTCCTGAGTACAAGTACGAAACTGCAGGTAAGAGGTGTGTATCGAAGAGAGGATTTGCTCTATGTATAAGGAGCTGTTGTACTTAGCAAAAACCATTGTAAATTTGTATATATAAAAATGAAAGTGATGTGTTTGTGTTTGAATCACGCCAAAACGGCTTGACCGATTGATATTTCGCACATGATCAGATATTGGACCTATTTGGGAAGTTATCATATCAGTCGCCATCTTAGATTCAAAATGGCTTCCCCCAAACCATTTCCCACACCGTTTGAGCTAGAGGAATTAAATTTGCTATGCAGATGTACTATCAAAAGTAGTTTAAGAAAGTATCAGAACATTTGGAAAAAGTCGCCATCTTGGATTCAAAATGGCCGCCCAAAATGGGGGAGATCTTTTATTCACCTCGCACCAACGGGTGGGCAAAACAGCTAGTTCATTATAAAAATGAACGTTTTGTTGCAACTAACTACCAGTGTCTTTTTACGTATATAATGAATTCTGTAAATAGTCTACACAGTAAGTGTCTTGCTCAACTTCTATATGATGGATAGTGTAAAACTTAGAAACTTGAAAGATCATTGCTAGATCTAAATATTGTGCAAAACATTACGACACCGAAAAGATGTTTCAGTAGGTATTTCAAAAAGGGAGTATGTAGTTCTGAAGTGAGAATTTTACAATATTCTTTTTGCTTTCCCTCATTTGTTGGCGGGGAGATGTGGAGGAAAATAGAGGTGACGCAATAGCTACCGAACCATACCTGAAATAATGGAACATTTATATGCAAGAGAACCACCGTCCTCCTCTGAGCTATACGTGAATTTAATGTGATAAATGTCGTAAATTTCTTTTACTTTTTAGTTAATTCGAGTTTGTAAACTGCGGAAGAATTGCCACTATAATCATTTGCATCTTGGCATTGATTACAAATTGAATATAAATAAAGTTCAATAAATAAGTGGTGACCTATGAATCAAAAACAAACTTAATTAAGATATACCGTGATTTGAACTCAGAACCTACGTATTCATTACGAGATTGTTGTTAAAAACGTACTAATTGCATAATTGTGTGCAGGTTGTTGTTGGCAAGACGTGATAGACATAATTATCAACTACTTGAAAACTGCTCTCTGACATCCCACACACGTAAATCTTGCTTCTTTTTTCTTCTACTTATTTTCTCATGTTTTTTTCTTGGTTTCAAACTGGTCCGGCAGGAGATGTACAAATGATAAGAGACAGGATATATCATGTTAATTCCATATAGAGAACAGAGGAGCAACCAGTTTCGTACTTGTTACAATTCTTTCCAAAATAAAATAGAACAATAAATGTTTTATTTATTTCCCGCTCAGGACGACATTTCTGATTCTCGAGTTATGCAAAGTTTCAATTTCAAACCATTCTTTTAATTTCAAGAAATGTGAAGAAAACTCTAATGATACATGTTTTGATTTATGAAGGAAGATAAATAAGATCTAAAAATATTTTGACAGAAGAGAAAAAAATAGAAAAAAAAGAGAGAAAGGATTGTTGTTGTGCATGAAAGAACTTTAAAATATTGAACTTATGGGCCCTCCTCGCTCCCGTCCCCACTTTTTTCTATATTTTTCTAAATATTTAAAAAACTAAGAGGACTATCAATTAATTTTAAAAAAGGATTTTTAAAAAACACGCTATTTTTAAGATGGACTAAAAAGTAAAAAATAATGAATTGCATTAATCTTATGAATCAGAAAATAAAAGCGTGGGTGCGCTTAGATATAATGATTTTATGATAAGGCAAGCAAGAGCTCCCACGCTTTTATTTTCCGATTCATAAGATTATTGCAATCTTTATTTTTTTTACTTTTTAGTCCATCGTAAAAAAAGCGTGTTTTTTTTAAGATCCTTCTTTAATTAATTTTTATGTATAATAGATGAATATTAAACTCCCTGCGAGATAGACAACCCAAACTTCACACAATAAATGCAGCGTTGTGTGCATTAACTGGATTATTCTGTCGTATATCTAATGATAGCATATTGCATTGTCATTCAGTTCTGAGCTCTGTTTAAAATTTCAATTCTCTAGCTAATCGGGAAGTTATTTTAAAATCGATTGCAAAATTTGTATGAGCAGACAGACAAGAAAGCAAGTTAATTTGTACCGAACAGACAAACAAGAAAGCGAGTTAATAAAATCGTGGTAAAAATGTTATAACAGCGCACTGAAACTTAAAAATTATTGTGAAATACAGTGGACAGCGATCTCGGGATCTTGTCCATTGATGAGCGGTACGTTTTAAAAGATTATGGCGTCATTATTTAATTGAAGTCTCAGAACTCATCAATCGACAAGATCTCGAGATCGCTGTCTATTGTATTTCATAGTAATTAGTAAGTACTAGTGCGCTATCTTCTGAAAATTTTAATAATGTTATTGATAATGTTTTTGAAATATTTTGAAAAATGTTTTAAAAGTTGAGGAGGGGACCAAGGTGAGCCCTTAAAGTCACTCAGCATGTGGTTACTAAACATCTACGCTACAAAAATGAAATTGAATATCAAACTTCAATACATTTAATTACCAATATTTAATAATATATCAAAATATTAAACTAAAATATCATGATATCAAACTCAGATATCAAAATATAAAGCTGAAATATCGAATCGAAATATCATATTAAAATATTGCAGCGAAGTATCGACTCTAAACATGGAAGTTGGAAGCAAAAATGTATTGACATATAGCGATGTTTGCCCTAAGTATTACTACAATTGTTTATATACAATGAAACTTCTATATAGTGGACAGTAACGGGGAACGTAAAGCTGTCCGTTATTAGGAAGTGTCCGCTATTCGGAAAAAGCTTAGGATGCAACACAAGAAAAACTGGAGCATTTGTAGCCAGACGAAGATAAAATGCACGAGACGTCAATCCATTGTTCAACCAATGCTAAAAATGGCTACTAAACAATATTCACTTAAAAAAAACTAAACGAAATACTAAAAAAAAAAACTTACTCAACAATGCGCGATAATGTTAGAAATCCTGCCCGTTATTGTTTGAAATTCCAGAAAATAGGAGAGTTTTATTCTTGGCTGTCCGTTATTTGGAAGTTCTACATAGGCGCGGGGGAATAGTTTTCCGTGTCCGCGTCCATTATTGAGAATGTATGCTATTCAGAAGTAACTTTTCCATTGTACCGAATGATGTTCTGCCGGGGAATTGAAAAGTGGCCGTTATTTAGAGGTGTCCGTTAGGAGAAGTTTCACTGTATTAAATTTAACAAGACATAAATTGTAACACATTTATTTCGCTTAATTAAGAATAATTATAGTTTGAACATAAAATTTAAATGTAATGTAAAGATTTATAAAATAAAATTATTTTATAACCGGACAAAAGTATTCGAATACCGTCAAGTCAGGTAATTTGAAACCTTGTAAGAGGCCTTTTTCTCCACCTAACTCTTCAAAATAACTTTGGCATTGCAATAACATATTTCTTAATCAACACTGACTCTATCTACCCCATTTTCTTATATGGATCTCCTTCAGTTCTTTTCTAATTTTAATTTCATGTTACGTGACACCATTTTCGGGTTCATTCCATCTATTTCATATAGAATTTAAATGCGAACTCTAAACTAGGGATTTCAAATTGTGAGGTGTTCAATACGATCCACTACGGGGCCACTGTCTTGTTGAAATTCAAAATCATTTTGCCCAAGACCAATTTGTTAGCATCTTCTTTAAGATTTTCCTGCGAAATGATTTTAAAACCAAACTTACTGAAGCACTAAGTTCTGTGCACGAATAGAGATTATACAACTTCACACCATTACACCTGCTGCTTCATACATGAAACTGCCTACTATGCATGCTTTGAGAAACTCATTCTGTGTTGCGTCTTCTCCATACTATAATTCAGCCATTACCACGGTATATGTTCAATTTTCTATCATCTCACCATAGAACTTCGTCCCAGTTTTTTTTTTTTTTTTTTTAAAAACACAAATACGTTTGGAAAGTGACAACGTTCTTTTCTGATATGCTTTATTTAGAAACCTGGCGTTATACGTACCTTGTTATCACCCACATAATGAAATTTTCAGAACACAGTAGGCAGAGTAAAGCATGGAGGAGTAAGTCCAGTGGTGTGGGGTTCTAATGGTGTCTGGGACTTGAATTTATAGAAGCAACAGCGCGTACGTTTGGATTTAAATGCGTTTTGAGGGGAAATCTTGCTGAGAAATTGAGCTTAGAGTACATGAATTTGATTTCCAGCAAGACAATCACCTGAGATAGAGTGTAGAAATTGTCTCACAGTGAAATCTATGGAACACATATCACACTTTAAACACACATTAACATTTCGTCGACAATAGATGGAATGAACGCGAAAATAGGGTCTGATAGCAGTAAATCAGAACCAGTATAGAACTAAAGGAGAGTCAGTCATACGAAAAAATGTGGGAACTAGGTTCAGGATTGGTTAAGAAATATGTTCATTCAATGCCAAAGAACTTTAAAGAGTTACGTGGAGAAAAAGACCTCCTACAAGGTTTTAAATTACCTGAGTTGACGGTGTTTGAATACGTCTGTCCAGTTATAAAACTGTTTTCCTTTATAAATCCTTTAATTTACGTTTAAGTAAATATCATTAAAGAATTATTGCTAAAATAAAATAAATTTGTGTTTCAATTTATGTTCTGTTAAATTTAATAATTGTAGTAATGTTTAGGCAAAAATCACTTCGTTCCAATACTTTTGTCGGTCACTATACCTAGCATAATCATGCTTTTCAGTAATTCCTTCTAGCGAAGGTATGTAGTGACATATCTCATAGTTTTGTATATCAGCTATGAAAAAAAATATATATTAAGTAGAGTGACCAGAAATTTTTGACAAAAAAACGACTATAACATATGCTATACAGGTGCGCATTCAAGTATTAAATATATGGATTGAGATTGCATTCTCGTAATTGTTGCCTATAGAACAGGCAGAAACCCAGTCCTCGTGGTCCAGGTGGTAACGTCCTGGACTTCGGGTTGGCAGTGAGTAGGTTCCAACTCAGCGGCCGACTATCCTGACTAAGGTTTTCCAGTTTCCCCACAGTTTCACCAGTCTAATATCGGGATCTTAAGTAAGACTCTGACCGATACATTCCCCTTTCTCTATCTACCAACACTTCGTCCTGAGCTAAAGATGCCGAAAGGCCATAAATAAATTTACAAACAGGCAGAAAATTAAAAAAAAAAGTTTGTTTATTCAGTCTCTGTATCTGCTCAGAAGTTCAAAATATAGACCAGGAATTTCAGCTGCCGTTACATCCTCACTTCCAAGTTTCAGTTTCTCATAAATATTCTAATCCTAAGCTGCTTCGACTTCCCTTATTGATTCGATAATTATAAGCTGCTCTTTTTTTTTATTTCTTTTACATTCTTCTAGCTTACATCATAATCATCGCCAGTCACAAGCAGAGTTCACCAAACGTACTTCGTAAGGTTAACAGATACTACAAAAATCACTAGAAAAAATGGATAACTCGCCAGAGCAGTTCAAGCAATTTGGTGATATTGACATTTACAGTAAAGAATGCACCTGAACAAGAAGCCTAGAATGGATACTCTTGCTCTCATTTGATTAGATGATGTTTAACTTTTAACTACATTTCTTCTGTAATATGCCTCGGAACTCACAAATTTGCTAAGTTTAATTAGAAAATAAGTGAAAAGTTATAATGATAAGTAAAGGAGTGTAACTAGAGATAGAAAAGAGAGTATCTGAACCTCTAAAAGAGTATGTTTAGTCACCCTACAAATTGTACTGTTAAATTAATGTCCTTCATTTACAAAGTTAAAAATAAACTTCAATTTTGTGGTGTTTTTCTTGCTCAAAAACTGTTGTTATATTGAATCTGTTGCGGGCAATTAGAGTTATTATTATCTGTCTCTTTCTCCTTTCCTGTCTCTTGATCTATTACACCTATACAGACTGAGTGAGTAACTCATTACGTCATTGAACGGAAATTTCACGTGTAATGTCATTGCCTAGTACTCTTCACTAGGAATGTCGAAGCCTGGCATACGACAATATTTTTAAGACTTCCCAGGTCGGATGGGTGATGATGGGAGAATTGGTGGAATGAAGGAAGTGGGAGGAAGGAAGTGGGAAGAAACGGGAGAACCCCGAGAAAACACAGTTTTTGTTCACCACAAAACCCACATGGTACGAGGAAGAATCGAACGGACGACCCCGGTCATCAGAGGTGAGCACTCTACCATTGAGCTACCACGGTCCCCAAAGGTTCCATATGTTACTATTAGTCCTTCAAAACTTAACCTGCCCTGAAAGAAAAACTTGTAGGAGCTGCAGGTTGCTACAGTTTAAAAATTAAAATGCGGGACACTACTAATTTAGAAAAATCTTTGAAATGTGTAAAACAGGAATTCTGCCAGACCCACCCACCAACAAGAGGTGTTACGTCTTTAAAATTCTCGAGCTTCCTCCCCAAACTTTAATATTATTTTACGGTTACAAATCGATCTTTTGCAAATCTGCCCTCCAAATTTAGCTTTCCTAAGCATCCTGACGGAATCTCTTGTGCAAATTGATAATAAAGTTTAACATTGTATTTATTCCATACTTTAAATCTTAAAACATTTTAAAAATCCACGTTTCATATATTCACGATTTTTTGAGCTACCGTACTCATAAATTGAATAGAATATAATCGCATGAGAACAAAGAATCGATAATCTTTTTCTTCCTTTCCTCATCACTGTAAGCCGGGATATTTATGCGACTCGAAAACTAGTTTCTGGACACCGGGACGCAGATCTCGATTTCCGGGACGAATAGCGACCCTAGATACACATTAAGCACAACTGACTAGTTTAAATCTTATGTAAGGAAAATAAGTTTGTGTTTAAGTTATGGAACAAAATACTCGAATGTCAATGGTAAATACATAATTACAATGGCTCTAATATTTTCATTTCGTCTGGAAGAGCAGTACGATCTACGCTTACATTTTTGAGGCATTAGACAGATGTCTCTCGGAGTATTGAAGCCCCTTCGATCTTGATGGGGGCTCATCGTATTTGCCGTTAACAAAAGTTCCATTGTCCAAATAATAAACAACGAATAAATTCTTATTACCATCGCCGTTATCAGTGTCGAACTGGGCCCCGGCTGGAAGAGCAGTTTAGGGGCCCCACGGTAGACGACCGCTTCATGACAGACACTTCATAACACTGGCAGCAAGCAATCAGTAATTGTGAACTCACCATTGTTCTTCTGAAAAGTGTCTGATTGAAAATTACAAAGCGGTTGTCGCTTTTTGCACCCACTCAAGGTAGACTGGAGGGGAGGGGAAAATAGACGTACAAATGATAAGAAACTTGCACGTGTTGCTTAGTTGATTGTTGAGGTGACAATGGGCTAAATACTACATTTCATAAAAACTAGAAAAAATGAAGAAACAAGGCAAAGAAAAGATAAAGAAAAGTAATACATTATATTCTCGGTGTTGTTATGCGAACAGAAATATGCTCATCAATTTATTTTCGAACATAATGCACCTGCATATGAAATATTCATTTTACGTTAAAAATCCTTAAATATGTATTTACGTATGCAATATGGAAAATGTGTAATTATCCTAGCCCTACCGATAACATAAAATTCAATTACTGTAATGTAGAAAAGGGGCCCCATTCTGCTTGCTCTACTGTAAATTCAAACTATAATGATCATCATAATTGAACGAAAAATGACGGATGTGCCATGTTTTCTAAATGCTATTTCTGTTGTACATCTCAGTAACCTTCGGGAAGAAGCCCGTAAGGCATTGGGTGCCTTCTGGACGTAGTAAGATATACAGTTATCTTTCTGATGTCTGTGGGAATACTCAGTGACCTGCATCTGAGTATGTAGGCCCAAATTTCGTGGTTCTTTTTGTTAAAATGGTGTAGATACTTACATAAGGATTAAAATTTATATATAAAAAACGAAGTTGAGGGTGGGGCCCCGGCCGGGACTCCGGCCCTGGCAAGTCCGAGACTGGCCGTTATCCATAACTTGTACATCAAACATGTTCTCTTATCAGTATTTTCTAAATTTACTTATGGCCTTCACTCATCCATGGCTCAGGCCGCCCTTATCATTAGTTTTAAAGCAACTTTTTGTGGTCTGGAATTTGCTTGATGCGTATCTGCATATTTTTATTTGTACTCCAAGTTGGGCTAGTGCCAAGAACAGCAACAGTGGCGTCTCGTGTGCTTGATAGGCGGTGGTTCACAGCCAGTGATTCCGCCCGACTCCGCTTTCGGGGTGTAGCCCCCCCAAATATCTCGAGTGTTCCCCAACTGTAAATGTTACGCTAAAATCAAGGATGTTCTAATAGAGGATATGCCGTTTCCTCAAGAACGTGAAGCCAAAGGTCACAGCTAAGACACTGTTTTCGGCTGCAAGTGATGTAGTTGTCTGCTAACCAATCAGCTGCGTCGCCTTGGTTGACGCTCAAATGATTTTTTCGCTTCACACTCTCACTGGACATGAGATAGCTATAAGTCAATCCTGTTAGAACATCCTTGGGTAAAATAGATAGAAACCTTCCAAAGTACAGTTACACCCTCCCAAAGTCCCAATTTTTACTTTAACCTCCCAAAAGTGAAAACCCTGGCAGAATCTCTTCCCCAAAGAGCAACGAAGAAAGTACAAGAACAAGAAACACATCGTTTGATAGCTCGATATTCTCAATGTGCTAAGTAGAGAATAGAACTAACTATAGCTCTCCATAACTAATTTACACCACGTAAAGGGTTAAGAAAAAATAAGAAACTCCACACATAAAAATAAGTAGTTGGACGCTTAAGGAATCATCTCTCTTTTTGAAATACCAAGTTCGAAAACTCGACATAAGACATTACATATATCCTTCTTACCTTTATTTGTATATGAAGTCAATTCTTCCGTTTTTCTGGGCAGCAAATTTACCAATTCTTTTGTTGAAAAAAAAAAAACTTAATATTTTTCAGTCTCCAGATCTTGTGTTTTAGCGCTTGGGTATGAGGGGGTTAGGAGTAGCCTCTTTGCCCTAATTTAAAGTTAGTTAAGTGCAAAAGTTTGCTAGCTTATTATGCATTGGAATGCATTGAAAAATACATTTTTTATAAAATGTCTCCTTTTGTATTAATAAATCTTTAATATCCAAACGAACAAATCAGTTCCGAAAATCCCTTCAATCTCTGCTCTTCGTTTATAACTGATACTGGAACTAAAATAACTTTATGTAATTAGAGATGCAACATTATGTTATTTACGCGTTTAAACTATGTATTTGTCCATAAACGGTTTATTGTGTATTTTGCGATTCTGGTATGTAATTAACTCTCCTTGCTGCTGCTAGAATATTTGATTACATTTTAAACACGAGAACAAGTGGAAAGGTCAAGGAGAGTTAACAACAGTGGTCACTTCTGTTCTTCTGACTTGACGTTAACCAGCGACGTGAACTAGGGCACCGACCACGCCTACTTCGCGAAAAGTACCGAAGATTGCCGAGTGAGTAGTCGTCGAAGCGAAGGAGAGGGAGGGGGGAGAGCACAGACTCTCCTTGCGTCGGAGGAGCGGCATTTTTTAAAAATGTTATTTAAATGAAACAGAATCCTATACCCTATGATATTTAATTTTACAGTATTTTGATAATACATTTGAAATGAACCAAGACTGAATACTACCGACATTTCTTTAACCTCTTAGGCATGAAGAAACTGCTGTCTGGGTTTATTTTTCTGCTTAACTGCTTGGCGGGCTGAGGGCTTCTTTTCCTATATTGTAGCGGGAGAACAGTCAGTCGTTCATTGCTCAGTTCGTTGTGTTGTTTGTTGTAGTTTTTAGTGGATTTACGTAAACATTTGCCGCATTAATTTGTTCCGTGGTCATCCTTCGGCATACAGACGACTACTCAGTCGGCAAGCTTCGGTAAATTTCGCGAAGTTGGTGTGGCCAGTGCCCTAGTTCACGTCGCTGGTTAACGTCAAGTGTTCTTCTGCTATCTTCGTTCACTCTAGGATTGTGCACGCCGAGGTCCCATATACACAATGTTATAAGTTAGGCCTAAAGCCAGTTAAGCGCATATGGGGTAACGCGTTCACAAAAGACATGTGAACGTGAAACAAATTGGTTAGTACCCACAACTTTATAAAAGAGCTGTATACTCATGCCTCAGTGTAACAATTTAAAATATGATATATTTTTTAATCTTTCGATAAGAAACAATATGAGACGAAAATATAATAATAATAAAATTCTAAAATTGTTGGCAGTTCACGTGATCCTGTGAACGCTGAAACGCGACGTCACTGAACAGCAATACATAAGGAAGGGATAGTGACCCAAAGTCAGATTGTAGGAAGGCTTTGGATTGAAATTCCAGCCTTTTATGATATGTATTTACACCCTTACGGTAGTGACATTACTTTGCATTAAACCCTGGAGCTCCTGAACTGTTCTTCGTAGTGCTTTCAAACAGTTCGGGCGAGGCTCACGGGTCAGGTTGGAACGGATCATGTGCCGAGTCGGGTTAACAGCGTTTAGGTCATGGTTTAGGTCGCCTCTTCGTTCTTCGGGTTCTTGGGCACACCCTTGTCATTGACTTCTTCTTACTCTTGACCTCTGCTTTGAAATTAATAACAGTGTTTAAATATATACTCTAAAGGCGGACAAAGAGACCTATATAAAAAAAGAGGCTTCCAATTCAAATTTTGTTGTTAGCACATCTTTTAACATTTCATTAATCTAAATGAGTTTCCTGCTTCTGTTTTCTGTACCACAGTAGCGCTGTAGCCTGTCACAAGCACATTCACAGTGTAATGTTCTTCAAGTAATGTGTCAACAGAGAAATATAAGTTGAAAAGAATGTCACATTCAAAATCTAGGTACGTGTCTGGATGAGCATTTGAATGCATTCAGAATTTGTTATATTTGTACACACATACTCCTTTCGTTTTAGTCATTAGTAAGGAGTCATGGTTGTAAAGAATACCGGAAGCTTTAGCTATCTTTTTTTTTATTCTTTGTACTGCATTTCTATTTCAATCCGACCTCCTTCCGCGCATGAAAGAAAAAAAATATACTATTGAATTTTCAAGCCACTTAACATCATAACAAGGAATGCTGTGTAATGAAGAAAACGAGAAAGTAGATGCCAGTTTAGCTCTCCTTTAAGAAAAAGAAGCATAATATGCAAATACTCATCAGCACTTTCCAGATGAAAAGACAAGAGAAGAGAGGGTTAAGAGATTTTCAAATAGCTGGCATGAATAGTTTGTTCTAAGATTTACTGTTAAGAAGATTTTCATATATGTAGATAAGTCTATAATAAGTCTTTTTAACTTTATTTGTTTAGTTGGAATTGTTTGTTTAATTTTCGTCTTGTAAACAATTAGATAGGTTCTAATTTTCTTCTTTTGTGTCCTACATTTTTTGTACGCTTCTACCTAACTGAGAACGAATTGTACTGTCTTCTCCCTTCTGTTATCAAAAACACTTATTTGTGGAGATATGTGAAGCATAGTTAGTGTACGTAGGACTGTCTTCTAGTCGTCCACAACCAAATATATATATTTTTTACTCATTCTCCTTTATTTACATTATTTTAATTAATTTCATTATGATTCAGTTCATTTTATTACATACTTTTCTTTAATTTACAATGGTTCATCGTGTCCTCAAATTTTGCAACGTCAATTTAACTTATTTTCCGACGTCATTCAATGATGAAAGTTTGCAAAGCGACGTAAGTCGGGTAACAATACAATATTCCATTGTTACTTTCATATATTTCTATATTTACTTACATATTTTAAAAGCATATATTTTGTAGTGTTATCCTTAAATGAATACTAGCCTGCAACGATGTTGTATTTGACTGGTTGCAGAATACTTTAGGATTTGGGTGACAAGATTAGCTTGAGATAAAATATCCGAACACCGAAATAACTCCAGAAAATGATAAAGAAAACTTTTTAAAAACTTACTTAAAAAAAACAAAAAAACAATTAGTACTAAAAAGTGAAAAAAAAAGTTTATACATAAACAAGAAGAAAAGCGTATGGCGCGCCAATTGAAGAATTTATAAAGTGACTGTATGAGAGCGCGTTCCACGCTTTTCGATTTAGTCGTACATAAACAAAATCATTTTTTTTACTCTTTAGTACGGATTGTTTGAGAAAAATATGTTTTAAAAAAGTATGTAACTAAGCTTTTAAAAATTTAACTGTGCATTTAGCAACACCTTTCAAAGTTTAGTCCTCTAGTCCGTCCGTCCGTCCATCTGCTTGCAAACAGACTAGAGTCTAAATTACAGTAAACAGAGAAAAACTGATTGACGGATTTAGGGTAAGAGATTTTGATGTATTGGTCGTTTGTACTCTCATGAGACTATATATTTTTCTTTTTGCATTCGTTCATGTTGTATTTTAGACTTTTTCACAAAGGGTAAAAAAATTCCATTCATTCTTACCAACAAATTTATTTATCAATTCACAACACAACAGACTATGCTCAATTACAGGTTGCCATTTGCAGTTATATTACTTTTTTGTTTTGATAACGGCATATTTAAATGCCTTATTACAAATAATCAAGTCATTCTGAACTCTGCAGACTTCAGTGTAGAAAGTACATGTTTTCTAGTTTGATGACTTGATCATTCGATTGGTTCTTGTTCTGTTTTTGCAGCTAAACGTTTAAAAATTTGTCAGCAGAATCTTTAATGAGAGGACCGGAAATGTAATGTCCATAAACAGTTTGTACGATCTGAATTCTTATTAATGAATTCCTGAAGAAATAAAGGATCTGTACTGTTGCGTCTTTGTTCTAAAGTGTGAATATTAAATATATTAATGACTGAGCTAGAGCTGTCATAAGTAAGGTAGATCCAAGTTTCTTTATTGCTCAGTAATTTAGGAAATTTTGATTGTACTCGTATTTTATCTAATTGTTGGCAGGTTTTTAGTTAATATGAATTCCTATAGTAGAGGATATTATAACTTGGAGCGAACATAAGCATAGTACATTTTATCTGATGTTGAAAAAAAAAATTGTTATAACGTCCGCTGACCAGGTAGCAGCGCGATCCTAGGCGTTATGTCAGCAACTCATACGTAGCGGGTTTGAAATTTGAATCCCGCTTGGGGCATGGATGTTTGTGGATTTTAACTAGGTGTATAGGCTACATCGTGACGGGCCGAAGTCAGAAGTTAATACACAGGCTCATACAAATTAGTTTTTCTCTACCCGTCCTAATTACGAATCCGATCCTGAATGTCTTCAAGAGTATTTTATCGGGTCGCGATCTCCACAAGTATAAAAAACACTGTCTTAAAGAGCTTTATTCAGAATGACCGATAAGTGGAGGAATTCAACTGGCCTTGCCCCTCTGCAGTGCTGATTCGGAGTGTAAATATTCCTCGCTACAATACCATAGAAATGAGCTCTACATTGGTCGTTTTCTCATCCCCGAAACTTTCTTATGGTCATGAGCTTCATACGTGTCCCCGGTAAGTGAGTGGTAACGCTCGTTACCTTGTAATCAAGGGATTCCGGGTTCGATTCCCGGATGGAACACAAGTGATTCAGAGCCCACGTTAAACTGTAGGCTCCGTCCTTTTTAGCTTACTAGCTCGTTTAGGACGTAATAACAATTCAATCAATGAGCTTCATACTAGATGTTCTTCTTTCCCTTGGTTGATTACGTCTGATTGATTGAATTGATGTTAACGTCCTAAGCAAGCTGGGGAGCTTGCTTCTAAGGTTTCTGGTAAAGAAGGCTCCGAACAATGTTCTGAATTTGAATTTATTTATGCTCAGTAGGCATTCATGTCTTAGACCAGGATAAGGTAGTGGTAATGATATTGGAAGGAGTTGATCAGGGACCAAGATGAAGGTACTATCTCTGCCTGATGTGACAGGAAAAATTACGTATTACCTGGTGTGACGGGAAAAATCTACAGATGGTCTTCGCTGGTACCGAACGGAGGACCTCCCGAATGCGAAGACAACTCCTAGGGCCGCTTGGTAGGCTCGGAACCACTGAATTCAATAGACCCACCAGTAACCCCGGTTACCGAAAGCGAATGTACCATTAAGGTGAAGGGGGACATCTTGTGTTTAATGCTAATAGACTTTGTAAAATAATTATTTTGTTCATTTAATCGAAGGACTGTGAGCACTGTAGGATTATATTTAAGGTGTTCACATGCACTGGTAAGTTGAATTTGAATTTTATTTAAGGCTTTTTGGCATCTCTGGCTGAGACTGGAATTTGATAGGTAGAGGATGAGGAAGAGATCTTAAATAACCAGGGCATTTATTAATGTACCATCAAGGTTTATGTGATGAAATAAAAGGAAATATACTGGTATGTCTCCTGAGTGTTGTATTCCAGTGTCCGTGTGCTGTCATTAGAAGAAAAGATAATAATAATAATAATAAAAAAAAATAGTTTTAACTTTCAAATGCAAAATTTATTTCTCTTTTTCCTGCATTCGTTTCATTTTGATACTCACATTTTGACAATAACATATAAAATGCGTTAATTAGAAGGCGGATACACAAAAAACTAATGAAAGCGATCTTTTAAAAAATTTCCTTTAAAAAGGAAGGAATGTTAAATAAAAATAAACCATTAGTGTTTATAAATTATTTGATTATGATAATTAATTCCTATGATTTGAATTTTATGTACGTTCACTTTCTGCGTAACTTCCGAAAGGAAGAGAAAAAAAAACGTAAAATGTGAATTCCTTCCTTGTTTACTGTTTGAGTAAAGAAAAAAATATTTTTAGGCAGTTAAAAACTGAATAATCCATTTTTGATATTGAAGAAACGCCTTTTGGAATGATTTTATTCGGATTAAACGTGTCTAAATATCCCATTGGAAATAGTAGCACTAAAGGAAGGAAACCAAATGAGCGGGTTTGCTGCTTTCAGTGTTAAGTTTGCTAAGAGTGAATTCACATTCTATTTGAGACTAATTGAAAGTGAACATCGAGAAAACAGATTGCGTGCAAGTAATTAGTGTGAAAGTATTGTGCTATGCTTGATGGTTAGGAGCTTGAAGCGACGTCTGCACTGTAAGTACCTTGTTTTTGTTTTCACAGAAAAACAACTAACTTATTTTTAACTTACAATGAGTTATCTTGGATCATCCGACACTTCGTTTTGTCCATATTTATTATTGGATCATCCGATCTCTAAATATAATTGAGAGACTATTTTACATTGAGACATTTTACAAAAAAAAAGCAGCGAAATTTAAGGTACCATCCGAACATTTACCTGGTAGGTTCAGGAGAAAGTCGAGAAACCTTTAGTCATGATGAGCAGGCGCCGGGTGCGAGTCAACGTACTTTTGAATAGATATCCAACGCTCTGCTAAGTGAGCTATTATTTTTTTATTGTCTTATTTTCTATCACGGAGGTAAGACCACAAAGGCCTTCTCTTTCACTCAGCCATGTACATACATAATTTATACAAGCAGTCAACTTAATATATTGGATAATAATTAAGAAAAAGGAATAAACAGTAAGTTCGTACAGATAATTAATTACATATATTAAAAGCAAGAAAAAAAAATCAAACAGGGGCAAGCAGTCACACGTACACATGATATGACCACTGGGTGATTAAATAGATATTTTATATCAGTTTAAAACTTCGGCTACTGTTATATGTTGATGTAATACTACGGGTAATATAAGGAAGGATTCTCGACCGTTTGGCCTAATTCCGTTTCGCCTAACGCTTGTATTTCCTATTTTTATCAACATGTCAGTCTTATCTCGGTTTTCGACCAAAAGAGATTTTCCGTTTGGCCTAATCCCGTTTCGCCGAATGTTTTCTACAAGAGATTTTCATGAATGAGTGATATTCTTGAAATTCCCTGTGTAAAAGGAAGCTACGAAGAAAACTGTATTTGGTAACTGAAATATGAAACTACGTGATTTATGAAAATTCGTGACTGCTCGATTTCTAGAATACCCGAAAAATATATAACCTACATACGATAAGCAGGTATAAATATGGTGTAGGTTTATAATCCCTATTACAGTGTAACAGATACGAAAAACAACTATATGGACTAACTCATTGTATATGGACTAACAACTTATAATTTTGTCCAACAACTTGTATTTTACAACTTATATAATGTTCAGTCTCAAGAAATTTCATCATATTTTTATTTTTTCTTTGCTCTTGTTTCACTATTAACAAAAACGAGAATATATTGGGGTGCTCCGACTGCATCTTCCTATTGAATTTGGAATGCCAGCGTTCAATAATATTCGTTGTCCTTCCGTCGTCAGTATTGTAGTTTTTCCATAAAGTATTGTTGAAAATAATAAAAAAAAGAAAAAAAAAGAAGAGAAATTAGTACATACCTAAAATATTAAGGCATACCGGAAAAGAAAACACGTCTGAATGAATTTTTATGAAATTTCATCTTGTTTTCTTTCAACCGCAAAACACGTTAGTACTTCTTTAAGTTTCATATTGTCTTCTTTCAATATGAAAATCTTTAAAAATGAAAATAAAAATTAATAATAATAGAGAATAAAAAATGAAAGAGAATAATGCACAACTAAAAACACCTTGCGTTACTATCCATAACAGTGACTGAAATACTAACTTACTAGCAATGCTTAACATGAATGAACTATACATTTAAAAATAATAATTAAAAACTACGTATTTTGATCAATTCAAAACTTAATTTGTAAAACTTACGACAGAAATGTCGCATTGGTCTCGTCAATCCATGTTTCGACCAGGTAATCATGGAAAGCCTCTCGGTTTGATACGTCTGATGCATTTTCTTGGAGCTCCAGGAAGACAACACCATTATTCTCCAGAGGAACTCAAGGAAGAGCTACATACAGCCCGACGAACCCACTTCCTAATCGCTCATCTTCTCTATACAGAAGAGTCAATCCTAATGCTTGAACTTTCCTCCGTATGCATTGGGAATAGTGGAAAAAGCATCCATGGACACTGGATAGTAACATTTGGGAAAATACGAATTACAGCATTCAAAGTCGTTTTTCAAAACCCACCTTGGATTAAACTCAAATCCGTTTTCCATAGCCTTGTTTTTGATTAGTGTCAACATTCTACAATACACTTCTTCTCTCTTGCTAGGCAGTAGACAGAACAAAAGAGGAAGTGGGTGATCGAAATATCTTGCGTGCAATATGTATAGTTGAGAAAAGTAACGAGGAACGGCTTTGAAAGTGCCATCCATGAAAATCTTTTCTTCTCTTGAAAGTTTCCTGAAATTATAAACCTACACCATACTTATACCTGCTTATTATATGTAGATTATATTTGTCCATTCTTCGTGTGTATTCTAGAAATCGAGCAGTCACGAATTTTCATAAATCACGTAGTTTCATATTTCAGTTACCAAATACACTTTTCTTCGTAGCTTCCGCAGGGAATTTCTAAAATATTCCTCATTCATGAAAATCCTTTGTAGAAAACATTCGGCCAAAACGCGATTAGGCCAAACGGGAAATCCCGTTGGGTCGAAAACCGAGATAAGATTGACATGTCGATAGAAACAGGAAGTACAGGCGTTAGGCGAAACGGGATTAGGCCAAACGGGAGGACATCATAAAGACGTGAACTCGTACATATTTTGAACACGTTAATTTTCGTCACTTTTGTGGACTTTAAATACCCGAAGTTATGTGTGAATGAGTTCTGACTGATAAGCCAGTCAGTTTGACTCAGATTCCGTAGGGTTTTCCTAACTTAGCGGGCAAATGCAGGGATCATATCTCCCAAGACTTTCCAATACCTGTCCATTTCCCCGAAGACGTACACACGAAGGTACGTTTCTCATTTGACTTAAACAAACTTAGGCCATGTTCTTGTTGAAAATTAACTGAGTTAATAAGAAACGAGGCAGTTTTGATTGAAGAACGACTAAACGCCGGAAAGCTTTCTGATCCAGCTGAGACTTCCCCGCCGCGTTTTCTTATGTAAACCAATACATCGTGTTTTTTTTTACATGTGTAATTAAATATTATAGAGATTTTAATACAGCGTTAACTGCAACAGCAGCTGAGGACAAACCGTGCTCGGATTAAACGTGTAAGAAATAGAGATTTATTTTACATGTTTGTACAGATCTTTTCTGAAATTCTTAGTTCTTTGCTGGAAAAGTATAAGCAACACATAGAGTAAGTGTTAGAAATTTATCGAGTTTTTGTGAAGTTGAGTTTAAAACGCTCTTCGCCCTTATACTAATTACCTTTTGAAGATTACAGTTTATAAATTTTATGTACAACTTTTTGTAAACTCAGCCTCGCTTATTTTTGCAATGAACTTCATAATTGCATAGCAAGACATTTCACGAATTTACTGTGTTCATTGTAGTAGATTGGTGAAACCAGTAGACTATAACTGATTCTACCCAGAACTGTATCGTGACTCCCACCAACCAATGGCGGATCCAGGATTTTCGTCAGGGGGGCGCAGGTAGAATAGACCAGGGACATTTTTTATATTTTTCTCGCTAAGTTAATTTTTTAAACTATGAATTTATCATATTTTCCCTCGTGTTGCTAAGCTTTATCATGGAATATGACACAGATATCCTCAAAAATTGATAATTGTAGATAAATTGGATTTTCCCAGATTAAAGCTTTCTCTCACATAAATTATTGAAGAAATAATGCTATGAAAAAGTATTTTCCCTTGAGCGGGGGATGGGGAGGCGCCCCCGCCACTGAAACTAACTTTATTTCATTTATTTTCTAGGCAACAAAGCTGCTTATTCTGTGGTGAAAAGTGTACTAAATATGTACAAAAATATTCTAATAACGATTACGATAGCACACATGTATAAGGCGTAATCAATACTTGACTAATCTCTTACAAGAATAAGTCCCATTTACAAATGACATAGTGACAATCGGCATGGAGAACCAATGGTGGTTTGCCATGGACTTCCATTGGATGAAGATGACGTCGTGTGTAAAACACATTTTTAAAATCTAAACTAAATGAATTTATTACAGTATACCTTCAGATCAAGTACGGGTAAGAAGAAAAATTATAGGTATTAGAAGTCTGATAAAGTGTCTACGAACTCTTTTTTTTTTGTACGATTTTATTTTAGACCAAAGGTAACTTTTAAAGGCTGGAGTGAAAGGGAGGCAGCGTTGACAATGAAAAGAATGTGCAAGAGTCTTATTTTAGAAAACAAGATAGAATAAATAAATACGACAAGAAACAAACATGTTAATAAAATGTACAGAGAGACAGAAAAAAAGAATTAAAACAGATGTGAATGGGGAAACACGTAACAAGTGTGGTATTTTCAGTATGTGACACATCAGAGGGGAAAAAAAGTTGTAACTGTACATTCTCTCAACTTTTCGGGACATGAAAGTAGAAATAAATTGTTTGCTAATAGAATTTCTGTGGACAAGTGTTCGGAGAATTAAACTAAAACTCCTTTTAACAACTAGTACTGAAAAAAGGGTTGTAATGGAAATATTTTTGTACGCTCTACGTTGCGTTCTTAAGGCTATATTTCTTTTGACAAACGCATTGGAATGGAACGTGTTCCTATCTTGTTTCAGAGGTTATGCGTTTAAATGGAGTTTTCAAGTTCGATTGTAATTATTTCTTTTTTAGATTTCAAGTGTTTAACATTGTAATTGTCTACAATTTATAATTATCAAAGTTTAGTAGAAAGACACTTACACATATATTTTGAATCTTAATAATTTGTAAATTTTTATCGAAATGAAGGGTGGTCTGCCCAAAGGCAGGTCCTGGGTAAGGTAAACCAACGCTGGTTTGTCATTACCTCCCATCGGATGAAGATAAACATCCTATATTTTTAGTTTATAGTTGTTCATCAGTAAACATATGAATAGTGTTGTTCAATTTTACGTTTTCATTATACCAACAGGCTATTAGAATAACATTTGATAGACGAAGAAAACGTTTAAGAACAATAGACTAGAAAACATTGAAACGAATTCCTGTTCCGTTTGAAAGAATGATGGAGAAAATTATACACTACTTTCTAATTTAGGACATTCCTTTGTTTCACTAATGAAGATACGTTAAGTTATTATGTGAGCTTAATATAACACAATTCATTGCAACAATTTCGATGGAAGATTTTTAAATACCTGTATTGAACCTGACTAAGGGTCAGTTCTACAATCGACTGCTAAACTTCTAGTCAGCGCCAAGTTGAGGCCAACTCTTATTTTGCGTATTCTCATTGGTCAAAATCAGACCAGTCCTCAACTTAGCGCTGACTAGAAGTGTAGCGGTCGATTGTAGAACTGACCCTAACTTGCTTAAGAGTCGCCCTCAGATTACTCCAGCCTATTCGATTTTTTATTTGTGTTGATGAGCTTGTGATACGTTGCATTCCTTACTGGTTACACAGTCAGATGTTTGTCATTTCTCTATGTACTCATAGCACACTGTGTGTCATTTGTTTTCTCTGTACGTAATGTATGCACACTATGTATCATACATTGTTTTTGCTTTGTTGATTGGGTGATTTCCGGTGACAACCACTGCTGCTCTTTCAGTCCCATGAACGGGTATTGAATTCATACGTTTCTTTTTTTCGTTTTTCACAACGGATCCACTTGCTATTACTATTTCTATATTGCAGCAAACATTAAAAGGTAATTCCACGCCATATTAGTTAGATATGTCCACTCTACGATTTCTGATTTCAATGACCTTTCGTACTGAGACATTTATGGACAAACATAACAAGTCTTATATTTTCCTCATAATTTATTTGGTTATAATTTTGTACCCATCTAAAAATTGTCCAGTCTTAACTCTATATCACTACAAAACAACGGAACAGCTATATTTTGTGCGTACCCAGCTTTATATCTATGAAGATCTTGTAAACCGGCAGGATTTTATTTCAGATTGAATGAGAATGTGACCTACATGTATATCTTATTTGTAAAACGATTTAAGTACAAAAAAAAAAAAAACTTTGTGCAGATATAGAAGAGCTCACTCACTCTCTCTAAAAGTATCATTTCCAAGTAAAACGCACAGATATTTGGTTATAACGTGGTTGTTGGCGGCCATATTGAATTTTCCTCGAAAACTGTTTACCCCATCAAAAAGTTGTTATAACAAAATTTCTTCAATATATGTTGTACTGAATATTTTGTGTCAAGTAGACTTTCCTATAAAATAAACGGTTTTCAAGAAAAAAGAAGTAGTACGAATTAAAATACCATTTCGTATTCTGCCATGGCCAGGAGCGCCGACGTAAGGGAGCATCACAAGAACAGAATAATATTTTAATTCTGTAAGTCTGGTAGTAGAAACATTATAATTATCTCCTAAATAACCCTCCATTTACTTTTTGGGACTGAATCCGAAGGAGGTGATGTCAGGTTTCTCAAGGAATTCTACGCATTGCCAATGCTTATCAATTTTTGACAGCCTGCAAGATGAATACATTCCACTGGGAAACACAAAACCAAACTCACAAGTTTGATCAGCCAGCAATACGATCATCGAAAGGTAAAATTAGATGTTACTTGCAGGTTTTTTTAATGTTTAACCCTGAAATCCGCAACTTTTGTCAATGTTCATAAATTTTTCACAGCCTGTAACATGCACACCATTGTGAACCACAAAAAGAAACTTAGATTTTATTAATTAACTACTAATATGACTAGCCATTTTCAGTACACACAGTGGCTAGTCACTGGAAATAGGACTTAAAATTAATTTAAGTAAAACAAAAGTAATGTACAATCAATATGCTGAAAGGAAAGAAATAAAGATTCACGGAGAGATAATAGGCATAGTTGATATGTATTACCTAGAGCAGCTCAAAACATCGAGCGCCAAGTTGATGGATGAAATAAATAGAAGATGTAAAATGGCACGGAGCTCGTTTGGAAGACGACACTTTATTTTAAAAAACAAACTACCAATGTGTCTCAAGCGTACATTTATAATCAATATATCTTACCTGTAATGATGCATGGCTGTGAAACTTGGACATATTTAATGCGCAAAGGACTCAAGGATTAAGAGTAACACAAAGATCAATGGAGAGATGCATGGTAGGAATAACAAGGAGGGACAGGGAAACAAATGAATGGATTCGCGCACAAACAAGCGTAGAAAATATAACCAAAACTGCGAAAATGATGAGATCTAGATGAGTCAGTCACATAGCTAGACAAACAGATGAAACATGGACGACGAATGTATTACATTGGATTCCCAGAGGAAAGAAACGACCGAGATGATGTCCAAATGCAAGATGGGTAGATGAAATCAAGTATTTTTCAGGACATACATGGATGAGGATAGCAGCAGACCGAGATATATAGAATGAAGAGGGCCTTCATCCAGCAATGGATAGAAAATGGCTGAATATGATGATGATGACTTGCCAAAGCTAAACATTTTTGGAGTTTCCTTTTCAGATATTTAATCTAAAAATGCGTAATTTTCGTAAACCTTCCACATTTGGAATAGAATATAAGAACTTTTTCCCAGGTTTCATTTTACCCAAGCAGAGTCCTTTCTATACACACTTATGTGTAACACACTCATGAACGTGTGGTTTCACATTCTTTTTAGTTTAATTACTTACTTACTCTATGGCTTACGCAACTCGCAAGTTCATCGCCGCAGTAACATTCTCCATATTATTCTATCCTGAACAAGATCAAGCTAGTTTTCATCACAAACAACAACTACTCGAAGATCCATTGTAACATTATCCTTCCAACATCGTCTCGGTCTTCCTAACGATCTCTTTCCTTCCGGTTTACCAACCACAACGGAATATAATCTTCGTTTCTCTTTCATCCGAGCCACATGGCCTGCCCACTTTAGTCGTCGTGATTTAATTATTTTTACGACATCTGGTGAATCATACAGTCCGTGGAGTTCTTCATTATGCAGTCTCCTCTATTCTGCAGTCACCTCATCCCGTTTCGGCCCGTATATCTTTCTCAAAACCTTATTTTCAAACACACGTAATTTATGTTCATTTGCTAGGGACGATATTAATCGCGATGTTAGAAGTTTCTGGACTGCATGCGTTGCCCGATTCTAAGCTACTTTTTATTTCTTCCGTGACCTCATTTTTGCTTGTTACATATGCTCCCAAGTATTTAAATTTGTTTATCGCTACACCGTTTAGTTCTTTCTTTTTTTTTCTGCTCAGTTTTCCGGGGTTTTAGGCTAATTACCTAACAAAAAACACCGGCCGGGTATCATTATAACAAATATTTCCCCTTTATTTTAATAATAGCAAGTGTATTTTAATAGTAGTGGTCTGCACGGCCCGGCCGGGCTGGTGCGTGCCTGGGTTTGTAAGACTCTATTTCACGTGAACAAATGACCCTTACATGGTAAAATTAAGGACACAATAACAAAATGAACACAACAAATACAATTTTTGCTCCCCTGGGAAAGTTTTAGTATAGGAGAGTTGAGCTCAATCCCCCTGTTTCCCCATTATTTCACGCCATAGTAAGTGCTACATATTTTCCTCTTTTTCATTGCTATATTGAAATCTTAGAAGCTGTTAGAGGAAATCAGGTCGCTCTATGATGACATGATATGAGGAGGTGTTCCAAAACCCTGTGACATTCTACACCATGTGGTCTGTGACAAGCGACTGGTGTCAACAGTAAAATAAAACCAAGTCTAAAGTTTTTACGTAAGATAAGAAGTATAGAAATGTATTTATTATTCACAGTCACGAGAGCAAGAAAGAGGTCTTAAGATCAAAAGAAGAAAAAAAAATGTTGAAAGAAACCTGCTCCGTCACTTTTCATTTCTTAGAAACTTTTCAAGACAATGCATTTGCAGCCCCTCCACAACGCAACTTGAAAGAAGCTCTTCAAGTAATTCGACGTAAGGTTGTCTATTTAATCCATCAACTTTGCAGTGAACAATAAAATGTGCTTTAAGTACATTGACCTCCATCTTGTTTAATTCTTTTAAGCGGTTGCAGGTACAGTATAAAATGAAACAAGTAAACATTTTCAGCTGTACCCCCCCTCTCCTTAAAAACACGTCAGGCAAACGGGGCAACTAAGTGCGTGGAAATTAACAGAAATATTATTTAGGAGTTCATTTTATAACTTCTTCTCTCTTACTTCCAAAGGGTATATTGAATTGAATATTATTTATGGCATTTAGATATCGTCGTACTGAACGCCAGAGCAATAAAAGCGGAACCTTTGGGTTTTATCCCATCATCTTTTATTACAAAATGTGCACAGAAGCTAGACAGATATAAAAGTTAACAAAATTAGTCTTCGGGTTCAAGATACAAGATTGACTCGGAGAGAAATGAACGCCTGTGGATGATTTCAGGTATAGAGAATTCCCAGTCCGTCGCAAGTGCAAAAGGCAGTCCAATCCCGTTGCAGATATGGACTAGGATAGGAGTTCTTCCACGATGCAGGCAAGAACGGGTATTGGATTGTTTTGTCCCGTTGCAGACAAGAACAGGTAGAAAGGAATACTCTGATCCCGTCGCAGGTACAGAGTGAGGATTCGGACCCCGTTGCAGGTCAGAGGGAGGGAGGAAGGTGGGGAGGCGGTCATTCTCGTCGCAGAATGATGCCCGAGCCCCGAACTCAAGATGATCGACTATTTATTAGCAAGTCCTTGGCTGTACACCACGTGTCACCGTTGTTGATGACGTCGATCGCCTTTCTTCGGTCTCCATCGTCTTCTTAGATATCTACTGCCTTTGTTGAGAAACACTTCACAATTTCACAACATTGTAGTACAAACATAGTACGCATGTTTGTTATTGTTTTGTAAGCAGCATGTGCTGTAATCTGCATAATGTTGCAATATCCTTTAGTCAGACTGACAAGGGACCATTCTATTTTTGACAGTTCGATTTCGGAAAATGCTTGCTATCACCGGATTCAGTATCGAAAGAAACCGAGAAAAACTAGTTTGTAGCTGCAGACCGCAAACAGGGTCGGAGATAAAGGGGTCCAAAGTTCGAATACAGGACGCAGAAAGTGCCTATAAACACCATGTAATTTTGAAACGAGTGGAGGAATTGAGATCATATGTGAGGTATGAGTAGCGCGCATCATGTCGGCCATCTTAAAAGTCGCCATATTCGATTTATCGAAAAGAAATAAACGGGAAGGAAGGCATGTGGCATATCATTTGTGGCTTGCTCTTTCCCAGAAATTCAAATATGAGGTTATTTGTTACCAACCGTTATTGTGTGAGAATATATGGACCCTAGAAGTTGTGAAAAGGCGAAATTAACGATTTTGGCTTCTGTCATTTCAGTGTATGTAACGTGAGCCAAGAACATGAGCGAAGTAGTGCTGTGGGCACATTGATAAGAAACTTTTATGTTAAGGCAGTCGTGGAAGGTGCATAGGAAGTAGGAACAACCGATATAAAACCTGAAGGTGTCCAACGTTCTCGAGTAATTAGTGCTAGTCGTGCATTTACAACAGATCTGATGCACGTTTAATTTCATCTGTAATGTACCTTAAGAATGATTGTGTGGTTGAGACAAACATGGGAACAACAGTAATCACATTTGAAGAAAGATAAAGATAAACAATCAGAAGCCAAAACCGTTAATTTCGCCTTTTCACAATTTCCAGGGCCGACATGATGCGCACTACACCTATTCAGTAGAGCTTCACACACGTTACTCATACCTCACATTTGATCTCAATTCCTCCACTCGTTTCAAAATTACATTGTGTTTATAGGCACTTTCTGCGTCCTGTATTCGAACTTTGTACCCCTTTTTCTCCGGCCCTGTTTACGGTCTACAACTACAAACTTGTTTTTCTCGGTTTCTTTGAGTACTGAATCCTGTGATAGCAAGCATTTTCCGAAATCGAATTGTCAAAAATAGAATGGTTCCTTGTGAGATAGATTAAGGGAAAGCATATAGAAAGGGAGTTTGAAGGGAACAACCCAGGACCTGGTTTGAAGGTACCATTCAGACATCTGTCTGCAGCAAGGTTGATTGATTTAAATCATCGTTATTTAAATCAGATAATAAAAAAAAAACCTCAATGATTTAAATCAAAATTAGATTTTATTTTACTACGATAAGTAGAAATAAAGTGCAGTACTTTTAATCATTTTGTGATTTGGATTATATGTAAGCTTGAAATTTACCATTTAGTCCTTATGTAATGGTATGTTCTTATTATGTAAACCAAAACCAAAGTGTTCGACTTAGAATTTTAACGAACTATTTGATTGGTTTATATTGATTGGTGACATTTTAGAAGAAAACGTTTAGAATTTTAGAAATTTTACAGAACTAGGATTCAGTCAAGGCCACGTAGGTATAAGACCGCAACGGCTCGAAATAACGTTATATACAGAAGGTCATAGCGAGTTCAATAGGATAAGGCGTAGAAATTTGTGGGCACATTGTCTTTGAAAATGTTTGGCTAAATAAGGTACCGATTATGGCCCGGGTCCCCAATACGGCCCAACCCCAGATCTCTGCAGCATTCCATTGGTGCTACTAAATGTCACCATGCATTATATCCTCATCACAAGAAAAGAATTTTTGCTTGGCTTATTTGTTTGCGAGTAGCGTGAGCGGCAGCACCTTCAGTTGAAGTGTCATATTGAGCAAGAAAATATTTTGTTGTTATTTTAGCAAAGTACGTAATGTTTCGTTTCAGTACCTATTGTTGAAAACCTAATCATTATAATGCATGGATAATGTAGCTATGTGAGCATACGTGAACATAAAATGTGTGTGACGCAATGTACTGCATTGTGTAACTAGCAGGTGCCGGGAAAAGTAAAGAGGTCAATAGTGCGCGATTGGGCAAATTGCAGTCATAACTGTTTAAAATGAAAGAATTGGGAATTTGAAATGTTTGTACTGAACACTCATCATCATAATATTTAGTAATTAAAACGAAGATAATGCCAGGTAATAAGGAAGCTAGCAATTCCAATACAAAGAATAAGAAGATTAAAACCAAACCAAAGCAAATGTCATCAATTTTAAAACGACCAGAATTTCTTCAGCTTGCTTCTACTAATCCTGAAGAACCGACAATGAGTTGCTCCAAGTCTTGTGAATCTTGGTTTTGTTACCTTTGTCAGGCAGACAGGGTTGCAGACATGCATCTTTGCATGTCGTAGCGGAAATACGTTCATGAAGAGTGTGTTGGAATCACAGCTAAAGATCACTGAACATTTCCTTGTCCCTCATGTGAGACGTGACGTTCTAAACTCGTTTGTGTTACACTTCGTCTTATTTACTCATATTTTTTCTTCTTGTATATTCACTTGTTTTTCACAAATTTTGACATTGTGTATTAATACAATATTCTTAGTTTTGCAGTGTCATAGAGACCTAAATTATGTATGCTGGTAATGCATATCTCAAGAAATACGCATTTTCTACTTCTCGTCGTATAGTTGATACTCTTTCTTGGCCTCCCTTAAGTGACGTATTGAATAAAGGAGCAGTGATACAGCTTTAAACCATTTTATTTTTCAATAGCTTCGATTCAGTCCACTCGACCATCAACATTTTTGCTTCTTTTGTAGGAAACTAAATCCGTTTTCTTGAGACGTTTTAACTATTGTGAAAAAGTGTACACAGTTTTAAAAATTGTTCAGAACTGAAAAAGCAGAAAATAGATAATTAGAGATTGATTCGTTTTGGATGTTAAAATGCAAAAGGTCGTTTTTTTTAAACGGTATTTTAAAAACAAACAGTCCCTGCGACGAATAAGACAGTAGCGGAAAATGTGCCGTGTGCACCAGTGTCTTTTTTTTTTATGTAAGTTCAATGGAAGGAAAGAGATAAATACATTTGAATGTCTCCACAAATCTCTATGAGAAACTGTGTATAAGCTTTTATGTAACGAGAAAATCAGTGCTGTAATTTGGAGATCAGGAACACATTGTATAAAAGAGTTTTTCCAATTAGTATGGGTGCATCTGGAAAATTGTCTTCCTTTCTAAATCAATTTACGAGACATTTAAGCACGCGCGTTTTTTTTTAAAAAGATACCTTCTGCATTCCTCTTTGTGGGTAGAGAGCCAAGAAGGAAGGCTGCACGTGGAATAGAAGCTACCAGAAAATTTGGGTCGTCTTCTCTTAATGTGTTTGTGCATTGACGACTTAATCCAAGTTATCAGTTATTCAGAAACGTAACTCTACAAGAACAAATGTTTGCTTTCGAGATTCTTGTGATGTCATTATCATTTATTTAAATTCTAAGTCTTTGCTTTTATGTTCATTTCTCTTTCGCTTTTCTATTTTTGAACTTGAAAGTATTTCCTTCTATTAGCTTTCAACCTGAACAAGCACAATGAAAAAATGCGCTTCTTCCACATTTCTGGCATATTTCAAATAACTCAGGTTTTTAAGACTTTTGTGTATTTCTAATTTCTTATCCTCATTTCAAGACTCGCTTCTGTGACTTCCGCACCATTTTTCACACAAATTAGGGTTTCAATAAGCGATTTTGAAAATAACGAACTAGGCTATTTCGGAGGAGCGAGGATAATACCTTCGCCTTGGCCACAGCCTATTTCTTTAACGAACTAAGCTACTGAAGACCGTATAGGCGAAATGTGTTAATTAATGACAAAGTCAGTATGAGAAGATATAACTGAAACAGAAGTTTCTTCATAATTTAAAATTTATTTATGGCATTTTTGGCTCAGGTCGGAATGGAACAGGCAAAGGATGTTGAAAGTATCTGCTAGTTCAGTGATTCCACCAGACCTCTGAGGAGTGTTACCCCCACGCTCTCGACAATGCCCCACAAACTTTAAAAAAATGCGGTCAGAAATCGATATTAAGTGTGCAAGGCTCCACTTACACCCTCTCAATTTTGATTTCACACCCCCAAGCTGAAACCCCTGGAAGATTCCCTGGGCCAGGGCCTTACTTAAGTTACCATCCAGGCATTTCCCTGGTGAAACTGAGGGTAACCATCAAAAACTTCAGTCAGGATGGTCGGCTACAGAGTTCGAACCCGCGTAGTACCATTTTTTTTTTAGGAAATCCGCGACGTTACCGCCTCAACTATGGGGGTTGGTTGTTTCTTCGTGATGTTCGCCTCTTATCGTTGTTATGTGGCTCATTTTTGTATAGACATCAATCATTATAAAAGTACAAAAAAATACCAATTGTAAATAGGATTGACTTGCCGAAGAAGTTATTTTTATTACCTACTGTAAGTAGATTGAAGTAATGTAAAATGTAGGAGCAATGCTATAGTCAAGAGATTTATAGTGTTCTGCTCACTAAGTTATTCTGCGATGTGTAGTCTAAGTGGTGTTCCTAGAAAATGCCCATTTGTTCGAAGTCACAGATGAGGAATGAACTGTAGAGTTTATGGCTGGTGATCGATGTCATGTACCTATTGGTCAAGAATCGAAGTCATGATTAAAAGAGTTGGACATTGAAGTTTCACGTGATTTATTGTGTTGTGGTAGCAGTAGTTATATTGAGCATCATCTCCAGCTGAATCTGTGTTCCCAGTGTGTTCGGCTGGACTTTTGTGGTGCACATTTGATCCCTCCCCAGACGCAAGTACGCTCTTTTGTTATTTGTTGTAATAGTTCTGCAGCAATTAGTAACAATAATTTCATAACTTATCTTGCTATGTTTTGAAGACATTAAGATAAACGTGAGTGAGTCAGAATTTGTGAGGGCGAATTTCGAACGTAAATTGTAGAAGTGGTGCAAAAGTAATTTCGAAAAACAAATCAAGGAAGAAGAGTTCAAAACTCATATTCAGGAAGACATAATTAATTCTCCTTCATTATACATATTACTTACGCTCCTAAGTGAAATAATTTCAGGAAAGATTTGTAAGTTACAAAATCTGAAAATTTAGTGTATCATTTTTTCGCAGTGCATAATCCCTTGCTTTCCTCCTAAGATCCTAAGAAATCAAGTACACAGTCCTCCGTTATGTTGTAATTACAGCTTTTAAAAGAATGTTTTCTAATCATTCCGTGTGAATTCTGTTCTTTATGATATTTTTTCTCGTTATATGAGATCGTACGCACTCTTCGTTCTTCGTAAACCATCCTGACTTTATTGCCAATAGCACTTAAATATCAACATAATTCGAATAGGACATTGAACTGTCGCATTTCCACAATAACTCTGTGTTGAGGTTAACACAATGCATGATAATCTATGAGCTCCTGCACCTTTAATACTGATGTCGCTTGCGCCCAAACAGTACAACGGCAGTAGATCGTTATTTGGTTGTCCTAACTGCCAAAGACACAGCCAGAACACAATGGCCTGGTCGGAACTTTTCAGGAATCACAGGGACGTTTCCAGACATAGTGCCTTTAAACAGGTGCACGAGCTGGATTTGTATTCTGAAAGCCTTCAATCTTTATACACGCGATTGATCGCTGTCCACAAGAGGTACCATTATGTGGCCTGGAGCACTAAATATCATAGGTACTTAGGCAGAGTACAGCAGGGCCACTGAGTAGGAAGAGCCAATAGATCAGGACATTTGCATTGCGGGTTGCGCTCTTTAGGGTACTCCTTCAAGGCAACCATTGTATTGGAATGAAGAAATGCACTTCACCATCTTTATAACAAATATCATCACTATGGAAAGGTCTATCTAATCTTTCTCCAATCCTCACTCTTCCGTAATACCTAAGGTTCTTTCTGAGACAGAAGACGAAAACATCTAAAATCGACTACTCTAAAACATGTACTGACTCTTGCAACTGGGACGATTTCCCACCATGAATTTAATACATTAATTAATTTTAAAATCTTCAACGTGCATGAATATAGAACACCCCAGGCTACGGCCATTAAAGAGTCGAGCTAAATGTTACTCAGACATAGAAAAGTTATTGCAATTTATTTCCTTGTGCAGAGAATTCTCAAGTGAGGCATAGTTAAATATTACATTTTTAAAATGAGTTAAAAATTTATTTATTTTTTCATGAACATATCAGATCAACGAGATAATGGGTAAATAACTACTTCTGCTATTGTAACAAACAATTCTTTAAGACGTTGTTGTAGTAATTAGTGCATATTATCCTGTGGTTTCCATAGCATCTGAATTGAATATGTAGTGATTTAGTTCTATTCGTACTTATCTTCAGTTTTTATAATATTGCTAATTATATTTTTTGTAGAAACGGTAACATAGTTATGTATTTCACAATTCAAATAAGTTATTAATACGCTAATTTTTATTTTTATTTCTTTCAGATAATCTGGAATATACTCATTCACAAATCTGCCTTTTTAACAGGTGAGTGTTTCAACTTACTTTCTCTTAAAATAGGCAATATATTATAGAATTTTAGAATGATACACAACATATTTGAGGACAACAAAATATATTAAGATATCTGTAGAAAAGATAGTTTACTGTAGTTACATTGCGAACTGTTGATTTCACCTTTAGGATGTATCCTTCCCATTGTCCATCAAAAGTCTGTGGATAATAAACCTGCTTCGGGACAGAAAAAGTTGTCATATTCAAAGTGCATCGTTGAGCTATATCCTACAGGTAGAACAACTTAGAATGGGTCGTGGTGGCTTAGTTGGTAGAGCGCTCACCTCTGGTACGTTGGGTCGTAGCTTTGATCCCTGTTCATGCCATGTGGACTTATTTGCGGTGGACAAACGCCGTGTATGGGGGTTTTCTCAGGATTCTCGCGTTTCCTTCCATTTTCTTCTTTCCACTAATTCATCCCATCATCATCCATTCGGTCTGACCCACAGTTACCTAAAGGCCTTAAAATAAATTAAAATTCAAACAACTTAGAAGGTCCTATCACCTTCAATAAACATAATTTTTGTGTACCATTTTAGTAACTTCGGCCCTTTCCAATCATACGAGTGCAGCAATTTTAAAATTCACAAATATACTTGCCACAGGTGGGATTCGAACCCGCTAACCTCGTGGAAGGCAGCCCATTGCGTTGATCCACACGAGCAACGAGGTCGTCACCGTTCCATCACAAGACAACTGGATAACGGAAAATCTAAAACGAGTTTATTCAGATTTAGCACTCATGGTCTAAAGATTACTGTCGTTGATAGCAATATACACCTAGGAGAGGCCGGGATTCGAGTCTCACTCTCGGCGTATATACTGACAATTTTTTTAAGTTTTCCTCAGTCCTACATGGCGAATGTGCCGATGGTATTTAGAATAGAGCCCCTTGCAGGTTCTTTCCCTGTGTCTGTTCCCGAAAGATTGCTGGCTGAGGAGCGTAATCTCTCAGGCCATTAATGCCTGTATGCAAGTTCTTAAAAAGGTCTTAGTTAGGATAAGATGCTTAAGCAGAAATCGGATTCATTCGATTTGTGAAATGCATTTTATAGATAGAAGCAGCGTCCTCTAACCAGTATCTTCCACTCCATAGTTTACGCAATGATGCAACGTTCAATGAGTAATAAAACATGTCATTCTCTGACATTCTTCAGTGAGTACATTTTTCCAAAATGTTAACAGGGGCGGAAACTTTGGCCCACCATAGAATATATATAGCGTCTTCAGGTAACTCTTGCAAAAAATTGATTTCGTTAAAACGTGATGGATGTAGCCAAGCAATGTCTTTCATAAGAGCTTCATTTGATACAAAACGGGAATTCATTTGCTGAATAGCGGTGTCAGTGATCACATTAAAAACATTTATTTTAAACCATTTTGATTGTGAAGACAAAATAGTTCTTGCTTCGTCGCTGAATGTTTCACCAAATTGTAGAGTTGGTTTAGGTATTCTCTTAGCTGGGAGAAAACTTTCGATTTCAACACTGTAATTTGCTTTCGTGCGTCCTTTCTGTGTGTTACACAAATTCAGTTGTTTTAATCAATAGGAACTAAATTCATTTCTTTTCTCTCGCAATTTTAGTGCCAAGGTTGGGATTTTTTGAATATCTGTAAAATAATCTAACTCTCTCTTTTGCAAGTATTCCGAAGTGGGTGTTGCCAAACTGAATAGCTTAGTGAAAATTGATGCAAGAAGCATATTCTGAAATTTACACCAATTCTTAAGCCAACACTTCTGATTTAAAATCCTCTAAGTCAGCAATATCGATAGGTATTGAAGCATAGTTAAGAACTCCTTACGGTCTTGAATGGGTGAGGAAAAGTCGTCAAACACGCTATTGAGAGCTCGATCCTTACCCCTCTATCTGTAAATAGTTGTGTTAAATTTTTGCAATCACCGAAGGAGTTGTGCTCCACTTGTACATCTTCTGTTCACTGTTGTCCACACTTGAATTCTTTTATGTGATTCAGGAATGAAATTGGCCGTAGTTTGAAGCAAGCCAAGGAAGTCTTCAGCAATTTTGCAACATTCTGCTTAATCAGTCATGACTAAGTTTAGAATATGTGCCACGCAATGTACATGTTGCAAATCTGGATTATCTTCCGTAGAAGTCGGGGTACTTTCACTGAATTTCAAGATGGCGGCCATGGTGCCACGTAGTCGTGTGGTTTGTCAAGTAGTTGATGGCGTAGAGGTAGGTGCTGACGTCAGCGGGGGTGATTGAACAAGGCTATGAGTGAAATGTGGGTGGGAAAAGGTATTACGCAACCGTTTCTGCAAGAAACACTGAATTCCAAGATGGCCGCCATGGAGCGTCGTAGTCCAGTGGTTGATGGCTGCTGACGTCAGCGGGGGTGAATGAACAAGGCTATGAGTGAAATGGGAAAAAGTATTACGCAAGTATTATTGCAGAAAAGACTGAATTTTAAGATGGCCAGCATGGAGCGTGGTAGTTCAGTGTTTTCGCAAGTGGTATGTGGTGACGTCAGCAGTGCTGATTGTGGGGAAATTTGGAAGGATTGCATAATGCTTTATTAGAAGAAACACTGAAAAGTAAGATTGCGTCATCATAGTTGGTGATGAAGTGGAAATTCCGATTTCATAACAGCAAAGCCCAGTTTGAACAAGATCCTAGGTGACGCCAGCAGGGCTGATTGTACAAGGCTATGACGACAGTTGGGGAAAAGGTATTACACTGAATTTTAAGATGGCGCCTGGAAAGGAAAGAAGAACGAAACAGGGTTGCTAACCAAATGCATGGAAATAAAGGAGCAAGACAGGGCTGCTAACCAAATGCATGGAAATAAAGGAGCAAGACACGCTTGGTTAGCAACCCTATGGAAAGAGAGAAGCAAGACAGGGTTGCTAACCAAGCGTATGGAAAGAGAGAAGCAAGACAGGGTTGCTAACCAAGCGTATGGAAAGAGAGAAGCAAGACAGGGTTGCTAACCAAACGTATGGAAAGAGAGAAGCAAGACACGATTGCCATCAAAATGGAGAAAAACAAGTGACCAAAACAACAGAGTGGGAAACAACATTCAATAAGAAACTGAAAGACCGAACAGATTAAAAAACAAGGGAGCAAAGTTGGAACGAATGAATAAAGGGTACTTCCTTTTCTTTTTTGGTAAAAAAAAATGTACATTTTTTTTAGTTGGTTAACTTCCAACGCCGTATTTTTATTTTCCAGGGTGGCTTCCTGGAATGACTTGGAAAAGTTGTTTTTTTTTTTTTTTTTGCTGGTCCACAAGTGTGGCCAGCACCCGCTTCGAGGGTTACGCCCTCTATCCAGGCCTGGGAAGGAAGGGAAAACATATGGGACTTGAGGATGGGTAGGGGGTCTAAGAGTTTTTATAATATTTAAATACAATTTATTTCGGAATATTAACAAATCTGGATATTATAAGCATTGTGCTTATAATCATTATTTAGGCTGTAAATATATTGATGACTATGAAATGGAAGATGAGTGTGAGGTGCAAATTGACATCACAACACGTTGGCACAAAATAGGACGAATGGACGATTATCTTCTCACCTAGGGGCGACGCTAGGTATTGATGGAAACAGATGAGCCCTACATATAACAATTATGAATACTGTGCGGTAATGTGAATGAAGAATGAATGATAAGTGAGTGAAGATGAGAGGTGTTGTATAATTTACTAAGGATCAGTAGGTTTAATGGAGAAGAATACATACGGACCCGAGTATGTTGCCTGGAGTTGTACTTTAAAGATTTCTTTAGCTGCAAGCGTGATTTTGTGTAGAACTGCGTTTCGTTGGAAAGGGAATAGATTTTGAAAGATTATTGTTAGGAAAGAGATAATTTGTTCGATGGTCGGAAGAGGATGGATAGATTGATTGATAGAGGGTTCTGTGGATGGAGGGACGCGAAGAGGCACTGCTAGGAAATTAGAGTCTGGATCGGGTTCTGGGCGGCCTTTACACTTATATGAGAAAGTTGGATGCTGTTCATTGCACTGACTACATTTCGGTGGATTTGCTAGGTTGGTGCAGGCTTTTGTGGTATGGTTTCCGGTGCAGTATCCGCATTTAGGTTGATTCTTGCATTCATCTGTCGAATGATCATTGTATATTTGGCATTTTTCACAACGTAAAGGTAATGGTGGTTGTGTACGAGATGGTTCGACTCTGTGTCGGCGTCTATAGATGTATGCACCATGTTGTAATAGTAAGTCTATGGTAAGTTGGTGTGGAGTGAGTACACGCAGCATATAGCTGTTAGTGCCTTCTTTTGTTTTTATTCTTAAGCATTTCGTGATAGTGTGTCCTTCCTCTCTTAATTCTGCTTCTGCCTCTTCGTCTGTGATATCTAGGTCAACACCCCTAATAACAACAGATAATTGTGGTGCTCGTCTAGGAGGTGGTTGCATACGGATGGTTCTAGTTGTTAGAGATGTAAGCAGTGACGTCGCGTATTAACGTTCACAGGAGCACGTGAACTGCCAACTATTTTAGAATTATTATTATTATTATTATTATTATTATTATTATTATTATTATT
>JAGDQP010013274.1:0-48217 GCA_022664845.1 Lepisma saccharinum | reverse complement strand
AATGTGTGTAAAGACTCTTATACCAAATTTTGTGTGTGCTGTGATGAGTTTTGTGCAAGGTTCTTACGTCCGAAATAATATTTATGGTTTCTTAAAGGTGTTGGGTAAGCATGAAAGGTTGTTCTTGTTTTTTTAAACATGTTCCTTTATTCTTGTTTAAATTCAAGAGTGTCTACCACCCTGGAAAACCTGGAATACTCAGGGAATTTTATAAACCTGGAAAACTCAGGGAAATTTATGGGGTGGACTTGCCCACAGAGCACTGCCCTGACAAGGTGGAAGTCGTGGGTTCGATTCCCATTGCTGATTGGATATTTTCAATGTTTTAATATCCTCTATTTTAATTTTTTTTTTAATACCAGTAATGTACAAGATTTAAAGGGTGGTGGTGGGATTTAAAAAATATCATTGCTTGTTATTTACATGTTCCGCTATACTAAGAACACAGGGAATTTGAAAAAAAAAATATCATGGAAAGCCTAGGGAATTTCAAGTCACGAAATTAGTAGATACCATATTTAAACTTTTCCCTTAGTCATATCAATGTATTTGTTGCCTCACTTGCAGTGTACCTGATTGATATATCCCCGAGCCCTCATCCGTGGCAACAAAGTAACTTTTGTACTCGACCAAATAGTCTCCAATGTTTTTAGGTAGAATATCAACTGCTTTAAAATTTTGACTGTTAAAATCCGAAATGGTATTTTGGACACAGAATGGTTTTCATTTCTGAAAAAATCACTGGATTTAAAATAGCGGAAATTACGTAGCAGCGGTAGAGGTCACTTCGCCACACGATCAGTTTTATAATACTTGATTATACTGTCATTCCCTTCCACAGCAAAAATGACTGTAATACTGTCTCGCTACGAAGAATTTTATTCATTGTATAAATTATACATTTAGTTGCGTCCGCACGCAAGGTATTGTCTGACTCATTTCCCACCTGAAGAAGACGACGACTACGAGTTTCTTCGAAACGCTTAACTAAGAAACTAGTATGTTCCAACAGAAGTTCACCTGGTGTCATATTTTGCTAAGTCAATAATGAAAACATGTTTTCTTCATTTGATTAATATTCAGAAATTATATTATTTACTTCGTTGTTTCTCAAAAGTAGAGGTTTTGTCATTGAAAGAATTTTAATACACTGAAACCCCGTTTATCCGGCTCAAACGAGACTGGACTCGCTTCGGATGACCTAGAAATTCGTTAACGACATAAATAACAAAAGTTTATGTATATTTTATCTATTGCACATTTTTGTGTTTTCACAACAGTATTAACAGTACTATTACAAAAGATGTACTTTATCAACATTCAGTATAAGTTAGATTTTAATTAGGCGTACTGTACATTATTTTAATTAATAATGAGGAGTGTGATAAACTTTGTAATTAGTGACCTCGGCCAGTCTCCATTCTATTAGCAGTTAGGTTTCTAAAATCCATAAACATCCATGTCTCAACCGGGATTCGAACCCAGAATCTTGGAGCCGCTAGCTTGACGCCTTAGACAACACGACTACCGCGGTCGTCAAAAGAAACCTGTGAGTTTTTGCTACAACTGACCGTTTTTGCTTTTAAAGCACGGTGGATGTAAGGAAAAACTACTTTCGTGTATATATTTTATAATCCTAATAAACGTGGTTCCAGTTTATTAATACAGACACGTAACACATTTTACTGTGATTGTACATCAATGTAAGTTTTGCCTACCTGGGTATGGAATGCATTTTCTGATGGTAATTCAGAACTAGCGAATATTTATACAATTCACTTTTCTGTGGAATGCATCCCTTATATTCTTCTCCTCGAGGTTGAATACTTTCGATTGCAGTTACGTCGTTAGAGACAAAAGTGACTGATAATAAAAGTGTACAATGATAAGAATAGGTATATTTTCTTGTAGAGGGTATAAGTGAATATTAAAATTATAATTGTTTCGCAGGTGTCAGATGTCGTATGTTGCTCGAGGTCAATCCCCTTCCATGGCAGCACACCAGAAAGGTAGATTGCATGATGATGATGATGATGTTTGTGGTAGTAGTGCCAGTAGTAGCAGTGTTAGCAGCGACGATGAGGATTCGGACATAAAAGAAGAGACAATTCTCAGCCATGGACACTATGATGAAAGTGCGTGTATAAACAGTGGCTCTCAAGTGAACCAACCACCGAATGTTAGCGTTGCTAGGAGGATATCTGGTTCATCGTCAAATGAGTTTCAAGACTTCGTGAGACGTGCTGTGTTAGAACAGTTACTAAGTTACGTGTGGTCAGAAGTTGTAGTGCAACTAAAACCTGTGTTGAACTTGTATAGTGATCATGTGATACAAGAAACATCTCAGTATTATTCATTATCTCGAGGTGGAAGTGGTCTCAGTTCTCGTACAAGGCATAGTATATCTTCGTCAATGACTGATTTAGACGGGCTGCTCCAAGTTACTCCTAAGACACTACAAACTAGAACCCGAAGTTTTGTCCGTGATGATGTAGGTGTTCGGTTAAGACAGCGGCGAGGTAGTGTTGATTCAGGGGACTCGATATCTAGTTTGAACTCTCAGCATACCCCAATGAAAATTCCCCATCCACTTAGTTCTCAGGTAGCAGACCATCTTTTGGCGCCAAAACCAACGAACCAGACAAAGAGTCCGCAGAAAAAAAGTTCTGGCGACAGAAGACGTATTGGAGGACAGCTTCAACCACTTGAATCAGGCAGAAGAACTGCTAAAGATGATAGGTATGTAGTGTGTTAAGTACTACTCTTGATGGGTTTATCACGCATGTGCTTTAGTGACTGTCACTTGCTCTAAGTTAGATTTAAAAACACAAGTGCATATTATTTTAAAGTAAATGTCTATAAAAGTCATAGACTTCCGTTCAAGTTTCGAGTGGAATTTGGATGATCATTTAATTTTAATGACAATGCTCTTGAGGGAACCCTTTCATTTGCGTTTTGCCCGTCTGTACCGCGGGGTAACATCTGAGTAAAAGCAAGTCGAGAGGAAATGACAAATCAGCGGCCTCAGTTGGTGCACTTGTTGGCTTATATTTGGAAAGTTCTGGATTCGATCCCAGCAGCCGACCGTCCTGACTTATGTTCTGTCAGGATTTTTCCTCAGTCACACTATGGAAATGCCGGGATGGTTCGTTCAACTTAGGCCCTGGCAACCCCTTCTAATGAACGATCTTGATTTACTTGGCCGTTTTCAAACTGATATCGCTGCAGTGTTTCTTAGTGCTATTTATGCATAGTAAATCGTCTTTCTTCATATCTCTCTTTCTTGAAATTCCTGATCCAAAAACAAACAGCTTCGGCCATAAATCATCATTTCCCACCCACTATACAGCCGCTGGAGAGACAGAAACAATATTGCCAAATTTTAAATAACAGGAATGGACCTTCCCTTCTCTCTCCCTTTATATGCCTTACAGACCTTTCCTTCTTACAGCACAGTTAGGTTTCTCTATGACTATCTGGTCGGTTGCGGGACAGAGGGTGGACTTGTGTATCCTAAAATAAATATTATCCTGCAACGATCTTGCGTTTAGCGGGTTGTAGAACACTTTAGGATTAGGGTCACAAAACATTAGCTTGAGAAAGAGCATTCGAGCATCGAAATAACTCGAAAAAAATAATAAAAAATATTTTTTTTAAAGACATACTTTTCTTAAACAATTCGTACCAAAACGCGAAAAATAATTTTGTTTATGCTTGGCTTAAAAGAAAATCATGAAGCGCGGCAATTCAAGAATTTGTGAATTGACTGTATATGAGAGCACGCTGCATGCTTTTCTTTTTGATTATGCATAAACATTTTTTTTTTACTTTTTAGCGAGGTTGATTTGTTTAAATCAAAGTAATTTAAATCGAGATATAAATCAGATATTTTTTTAAAAAAAAATCAATGATTTAAATAAAAAATAATTCTAGTAGAAATAAAGTGGAATATTTTTATTTTTAATCGTTCTGTGATGTGAATTATAATATAAGTAAGCATGAAATTTACCCGTTAGTCCTTATTTTAGAAGAGAACGTATAAACGCAATTCACATTATAAGTTTACAATTTGTATTACCTATGTCTGTGCTGAAGGATGAAAATGCAAAGCTGCATATCCTCTATTGATTTGACTGCATTAAATAGCTCTCATTGAATTGAATTTTATCTAAGACCTTTAGGCAACTTTGGATCAAATCGAATGGATGTTGATGGGAGAATTGTTTGAATGAAGACAGTGGGAGGAAACGAGAGAACCCGGAGGAAACCCACGCACACGGTTTTTCTTACCACAAGTCACGAGCTGGGATCGAATCATCGGGAATTCTACGGACCAGAGGTAAGTGCTCTACCACTCAACGATCGCGACTACAAAATAGTTCTCATTAAGGAGTATTGTCATGGGGTTTTCTCAGATTGATAGCGCAATTTCGAGGGCTGAAACCCAAGTGAATTCTTAGTAAACTTAAATCAGCGAGCCACTGCAGAGCGTTGACGTAGCCTTCGGGAGATCCTGGGTTCGATCCCAGCGGCCGACAATCCTGACTGAGGTCTTTCCAGAGCTTATCCTGAGTCACACCAGGCAAATGCCGGGATGACACCTTCAACAAAGACCCAGGACGACACCTTTCCGAATCCTTTCCCCTCCCCTATCCAGACCTGAGCCTTAGATGCCTAAAGGCCGTAAATAAAATTCAAATTCAAGTAAACCTAAGTCCTAGAATATTTCGTTAGGGAGATGTAGCCTGGAGAAAATAGGCAATTGCGATTATAAAATTTGCTATTGCTTAGGAAGAAAGGAAGACACAGACGCCATTTTAGAAGGAATGCTGATACATTGTAAATCGTTTCTTTTTCGAACTTAGTTACAGGGTATACCCCACTGAAACCATTAATTCATCGTATATCGACGAAAGTAACATTGAAGTTTGCTACACGTTAACTTCCTTTGTAAATTCTACCATAAGTAAGTAACAACATATCTTCCTTCCTTTTCAAAAATATTACAAGTTGTTATAGTTGCCCATTTTCCACGGCTATCTTTTGCAGCGAACACCACATATTCGTGAATTTTACTTTAGTTTTTACCGGTTTATGTATTTGAAAAAAAAAACTCACTTAGTACAACTTTTTCAGTGCCGCCAGTTATTTAAATAAAAAAAAATCGACAAAAATGATTTTTTTGAAAAAATAGTGAATTTTTCTACTCTACTTTTTAGTATGAACTGTTTAAGAAAAGTAGGTATTTAAAAAGTTTTATTATTATTATTTTCATTATGTATTTCCGATAATATTTTGTTTCTGTCACTTGGTCTTGTATTAAAACCTGTTTCTGGAATTAGTTCTCCGTGTCTTGGCCGTTCAAATTATGCTGCTTTTTCTGTGTGCCTGCCGGGTTGTGATGTTTGCTCAATATCTTCCATCATGGCTTTTTTAAGCTTCTACCGTTTTCACCGCTTTGACGTTTGAGGATCTTCTATGTGCTTAAATCGAATGATGTAGATCTGGTATCTCGTGAAGTATATCTAGTAACGGTTTCTGCAGTCTGACTGTTTTCTCGTCTTGTGGATATTTTCTGTGATGATAATTCCTCTAGTTTCATCTCTTCTGGGTAATAAATCCATTGTTGATTTGCGTAGGGTATTCTGCATTTATTATTAGAAATAGTAGTTTTTTGCGCATTGGGTAATACAAACAGTAAGTAAATATACTCTCTATTTTTATGCAACATAAGTATGCGTACAGTACTGCAAATACATTTATCCCTCTCAATTGGTTTTTACTGTTTAATTCAGTCGGACAGATCGCTTGTACTCTGTCATTATTATAATTTGCAAAATTTGCCTTTCTTCTGTTTGTTTGTCTTCGTTGATGAAATTCTTAATATTTGTGCAACGTGGATATTATGTCGTGTGTCTACTTTGTAGTCGTCTGTAATTTGTTTTCCCTGCTTGACTCGTAGTGTTTTGCATTTTAAAATCCCAAACTTTATTTTTATATCTGTAGAAAGGGCGTGTTTTTTTTTCTATTTATAGTGGATTTATACTGATGCAAACTTAATAGAAAGCTTCTTCTTATTATTATTATTGCGGTAGAACTTCGATTATCCGTCGTAATGGAGGGGAGGGGGAGATAGTGGTTGATTGAAAGACGTGGATAATCCATGCAATATTTTATTTAAGGCTACATAACTTGTACAACACATGTTTTAGGTTTTCTTTTTTTTAAAAAAAGTCTGTCCATTTTTTTTCTGCATTTCGGCACCAGTAGTTTTATTCTGGATATGAAGTGTTGTCTTCTTGTTCCAAAAGTTAATAAACTCACCTGGAATACGTTGAATCTGCGGCGGAGTACATTTCTGTTCACATTGTCTGTGTAAGTCAGGTTTATCTTCCAGTCAAACGACGAAGTAAAGTGGACTACACGAAATGTTGTGGATTATTAGTTCTTTTGATGCTTTAGTTCTGTTATTTTAATTTTATTTAATGTAAAATTATGTATTGTGGTGAAACTACATTTTCATATCGTTATTACAATTCGTTCAACTCGTGACGAAAACCGTCCTTAAAATAACTAGACGTTGTGTCACTTCTATGTGCATTTGCACGGTGTTTCAGGGTTGTAGTCTCCCTTAAGGTTAATCTAAAGCAACGACCTCCAACAAAAGATGGGCAGCACTTCCTCCGTGTATCTCTTAACGTATTTTTATCGTTGCACGAAATTTCAATGCTGCTCCTACAAATTCAAGTCTAGAAAGTTCGTAAGAGTTCGATCAATGCCGAGTTTTTATTTTCATTTTTCTTCATTGTTGAAATCGCTTGATTGTTGTTGTGAATATCAAAACCTATAACTAAAGCTCTTTCAAGAATGAACAGAAAAGAAAATTGTAAATCGGCATTGATCGAAGTCTTGAAATTGTTATGAACTTTCTTCCCTGAAAGTTAGAACTCTCTAGGCTTGAATTTGTAGGAAGAACATTGAAGTTTCGTGCAACAATAAAAATACATTAGACATATACGTAGCTAGTGCTGCTATCTTTTGTTGGGGATCGTTGCTTTACATTAACCTTAACTCTTACTTCATTTTGTTATTATTTAAACTATGTTTCGTATTTTGATAAATCAATCATATGAGAAATCTTTCCTCATGTTTTAACCACAAGTACCATAAATTCTGAAATATAGAAAGAAGTTTCATGTGTGTATTTGTGTGTGAAATGTTTCTTTTAATGCCAATTAGCGTAAATATTTGTTTCTCAATTTTATTGCTCTAATATATTTTTTCATTTACATTTATTGGCATGGCCCTATAACATAAGTACAAAACATGTTGCTTTCATTAAGGTTTTGTATTTAGCAGGCTAGGAGTTAGAGCTATGAAATCAGCGCACCAATCAGCTCCAAGTTCGCCACCAAATTGGTCTAGGCATGTGACGCTTCCACCAATCGAAATGGATTGGAGCAATAAACAAGAGGTAAGTCACCATCACCAAAGCCACTAGGTATAAACAAAACCGTTAAAATGTATTGATGAACTCTTTACTACTGTTGCTGAGTATGGAATGTATTCGACATTTCGGAGTCTTAATCACAGTTTGTGAGATTCTCCTGGATCAACTGGGCCATTCTAAGGGTTTCATCCTGGCATGACAGGGAGGATTTCAAGGTTTTTCCTTTTATGACGCACACTATTAGAAAGTGGATTGGTTCAGACTGGTGTTGGAATAACTATTCGAGTACTACAAAGACCCTCGGATGGCCGGGAGGATAGCACGCTCATTTTCTGCATGCGTAATCCAGTCCTGTGGGGTTTAAATTTACCAGTTTATTGTAACTCACCAGCTTGTTAAGGATGTATGTAAAATTCAGTCGAGTATTAAAGCTTATATCCTGCCTCCATTAACAAAAATGTACTTCGAGCTTTCAACTAAAAATTGCTCGCTTATGAGGGGTTGTAAAAAAGGTCCTTTCTCTAAAAAGGATAATTATTTTCAATTACCAATGTGTACACTGAATTTAAGATTGTTCCACATTTGGATTATTTTTAAATGATGTCAGGAGACGTTGAGTTGAACCCTGGTTCGTATACTATTAATGGCAGTAGTGATGTTCTATTAATGGCACAGTAGTAGTACTATTAATGGCAGTAACGTCAGTTCAAGTTATTATACAAATTTATAGCGATGTACCGATATGTCAGTATCGGTGATATCGGCCACTTTTTGTTTTGGAGTATCGGTATCGGCAAATGGACACCGATACTTACCGATACATTTTTCGAATTATTTTTAATTTGTTTAATATTAACAACAGTGACACTCATCTTTCATGGGTTTCTTTAGACTTAAAATTCGTCTAAATGATTATCGATTTCTTTATGCATGTGTACGCCTTTGATTTGCACTACTCAAATGATATTTTTAGTCCGTCCATGCCAAAATAGTAACTCATGTTAGAAAGAAGAATAAGTAACTTCACTCAGGAAGGCACGCACACCCGGGATTCGAATTTCGGATCACAAACGAATCAGAGGTTTCGATTAAGAACAAAATGCTTTGCAAGTGAACCACTCTACGCTCACTTTGTCAGTATTTTCCCTTTAGTCTTTACTTACATATTAGAAAAGGTAACGGTGTTCCCTGTACAATGCGCACGCTCCGGAAACGGCGCATAGGAGACTCTATATATTCTCGACCTATAGCATAAGGTGAAGTGGGTGGTCACTGGTCAGTCCCACGCTCAGCCGCCTTTATCTCCCAAAGTGCCTAGGAGCACAAAGGACAGTTAGGTACTCAATTTGATTGTAGGCTCAGTGCACCTCAGAGCGCCAGAGAAGTGAGAACTGAAGAAGTGTCCTGGTGTCGGGATTAGAACCATGTGGACTGTACAGAGGACTGAAAGAAAGTTGGACGCGTTTGAATTGAAATATGGGCTTGAAGAATAGAAGAAAAGTGTGATATCAAGAAGTACTGAATAGAACGGGTGAGATGAGAGATGAACAATAGTGGAGACGATAAAAATAAACTGGTTAGGGCAGTGGCTACACAGAGATTGTAGACTGTGTTGCAATCGAGGGCATGGTTGAAGGAAGCATAGGAAGAGGATGAACTCAATTTTCCGACAGTATTAAGGAAGATGAGTCGTATGGTGGAATAAGAAGGAAATAGGAAGGTGGGGATCAATGGAGGGGGCTCAACTAGCTTTGAAGGACCTGTCGCTTTAGGCAGAATACTGATGATGACTCACTCTGAATATCAACCACTGACACTTAGAATTAAGATTTCACTATGCAAGGATTTGCTGCTTTTTAGTTCACTCTACGTGAGATGAACTAAGTTTAGAGGAAATAATATTTATTATTTTGTCCGAAGTATATTTTGTGTCTAACGTAATATGAAATTCTGCTTTATATTTTTGTATGTGAAATTTTGACCTTATATCTAATATATATTATTACAATGTTGCTAAATTCATTATTTTGAAAAAGTCTTATAATATATAGGAAATGTGTCCAAAAGTATCGGTATCATCAGTATCGAGTATCGGTGGAAAAGTGGTATCGGTACATCCCTACAAATTTAAAGCGTATAAACAGTTGAAGTACGATGTCCCATGCGCTAACATCAAATTATTCAAAATTAATTTGTTTACCAGTTTCAGTTCATTTTTGTCGGATGGAGTACTTTGCGACATTATTTAGATGTCATAAAAGTGACTCTAGCTTTATGTTCAAGGTAGTGATCTTCTTAGTGACGACTATATACTTTATCGAAGTGGAATTAATAATAGGAGGGTAGTTGGTTTCCTAAGTGTTGTTTCCTGAAAAATATGTTTTGCTTCTAATTCAATTACATACCGACCCGCCGTACCTCAGTGGTAGAGCGTTGGCGTAGCATTTGGGAGGTAGTGGGTTCGCTCCCAGCAGCCGACCATCCTGACTTAGGATTTTCCATTGTTTTTCCTCAGTCATACCAGAAAAATGCCGTTATGGCACTTTCAACATAGACCCTAACGTCACCTTCCCGAAGCTTTTCTCTTCCCCTATCCCGACCGGAGCCTTAGATGCCTAAAATAAATTCAAATAATTCAGATGCTTTACTAAGTTAAAGAGGTTTGTGGGTGGAATTCCTGCTTTCTGAAAATATAAAAAATATTGTAGGACTTGTCTATTTGTCACCTGACCCGTCCAAATGATAAGTATTTTTGAATTTGTTCATATGCTCAAGTGCGCGTTAACTGTCATTTTATTGTGTTTTTTTACTTTCTTTCTTTTCTTCAGAGATCCATAACTCCACTGTATCGATCGATTTCCGCAATGCCAAAAGTTCCCAAAACTCCATCGGACTCCAGGCCAAACACATGTCTAAGGAATAAGGTAATGAATGACATTTGGGAAGTAGTTTAATTAAATTTATTCTACATATGTAGATGTATGTATTACTTAAACGTTTAGATAATTGTTTGCTTTATATACTTAACGTTATCGTGAAAATAGCTAGCGTAATGAATTTATGTATTCTTTCTTCTTGCTTGTTTTGTTGTTAGTGCGAAAGACATTTGAAATATCGTCATTCAATTATGCATGGTTCATTGTGTAGTCTTGTTAAATTTGGATGCCCAGTGTAATTATTTTAACCTAAATTATAATATTAAAAGTTGTACATCCTATGCGTGATTATTGAAACAGTTGCAGACTATTTTGTAAATTATACTTCAAACTTAGTCGATGAAATAGCCATACGAGTGTATAGATTACATGTCGTAAAAATCCGAATAAATGTATAAAATATGGAGAACTTTTCTGTGATCTCTATGTTACGGATGAGGTACATTGGCTCCAAACGATGTATCATTTTATGTATGTTCCTTGTCTTCCTTCAACGATATTAATTTCTAAATTAGGAAAGGACCGACCATTCACAAGTCCGCACACAGTACTTTCTTGGTAATATTGATCTATCATAAGAACATTAAATAAATTGTTTATAATATGAAGCTTTAAAGAATGTATTTAACTAATTATTTAATATACTTCCAAAGAATAAATTCCAAGTTTTTGTAATATATTAATAATTACTATTAGTTTTAAATAGAGAGATGATCATTAGTCATGTGTTGATTTGCAAGTATATTCATAATGCTGGGACTTCTCATTGCTAAAAGCAGAAAATTTCGTGAGAAGTAACACACTAATTATCATTAAGAATTATCTTTTTATTAGTTCTTTTCATTTTCATCCTCCCATAAATATCTTTAGGTCAAAAGTGTTGCTTAAATACGAATTTGTACTATTATCATGTCTGTAGTGTAAGACTAATATTATACAGGGTGTATCTAAAAGATGCGACCAAACTTTGGCATGTGATTACCAACATCAAAAAAGAAAAAAGTTCTCTTGCTCATGTCTCGAAGTACACTTGGTGTTCGAAGTAAAAGGCCCCTAGTGAGGATAAACATCATATGTGAAACACAGAACGTAGTGTTGCAAGCTGTAAAATGTGTAGAGATCTGAAAATTCATCATTTTAAGCATTTTTACTTTTGTATAATTCTGAAAGTTTGCAACACTGTGCCCTGTGCTGCACATATGTTTATTATCACTAGGGGAGGGGATACTAAATAACCAATACGCCGACGTTGTGCAGTTTGAAGAAAATAGAACTTCATATCAACTTGTCAACTTTCATAACCGGATGACAGCATATAAGCTAATATCCACTCAGGTGATACAGATCAACTCCCAAAAACTAGATTTTACTTTAATGCATCGTCGTCTGGCATTCATCAAGGAATATTTATTTTATTCACTGTTGTAAGGAGTCGGTTTGGAGCTCCAAGTTAGAAGCCCTGTATCTAGAAAACAAATCGGAATTTGGCATATGAGCAAGATCCTCCTTGTTGTTTTGATATCAGTAATCACTTCCAAAAAGTTCGGCCATACCTTTTTAAATACACCCTGTATTATATTTAGTTTTCTGTATATTTTTTAAGCAAGGAATACTAAGAATTTTTTTTTTAAATGGTTACTCTGATCATCTTAAATCGAAACTTTTATTTATTCAAATTGATTAATAATCACTTACAAATTACTTTGTGAAAGTAGAAATTATTGAAGTCATACAACAAGAAATTTTATGAATCCTGTAAATTAGGCGCATTTTATTATTGCATAGAGGCAATGTTACTTCGTGCTTTATTCAAAAGAATTAATGATGAAAGTGAAATGAATGTTATAGTTGGCAATATGTTGAAGAAATATTAGTTTACGCATAATATTGGTTGATGTTTGCTCAACAGCAAATTTATGACCCGAAGTCCCCTGGACAAATGAACTGATAGTGGATATCCATTGCCTTCCAAACGAAGGGAAGTGATGTCGTAAGAATGGAAACTATAGTTTAAAGTGAATGCTAATTCATTACATCGAATGTAACCGCACCGGGAATTGAATCCGATACTCCTTGAGTAGAAGGCAAAGATCAAAACCGTTCGTTTAGCGGGGGGGACATCGTGATGACACTGATTGATAGGCGTCAATGAGTATTGAACGCAAACATATCTTCAGAGTTGACTAATATCGCCTTAAAAAAATACGGTAGCTTGTAAAGTTTTGTATATTAAAAATGATTTCCTCTGATCTCAAAAGTAAATTCTTACTCCCATTTCTGAAAGTAACAAAACAAAAAATTGTTTCAATCTTAGGGAAGGTTTTAAGTTCCTTTTCATCAACTCTACATCACAAGGTAAACAGTGTTAGAAAAATATCATTTCTGTTTCACTTGTGTTCTACGTCACATTTAACCATGTTGAACTTAACGGTGTAGATCACCTCCGCCATCTTTGGGATATATTTTCCATTGATTTATATGGGAATTATTTTACTCATTTTATGTCTGTCAGAAGCGGAATATTGTAGTTCTGCTTGCACGTAATTTCTCTTTATGACTATGTTGACTCCTCTTGTTTTCCAAAATATGAAGTTTCTTCATAGATGGGAGCATAATGTATTATTAATAGTTAAGTATATAAACCACAAAATGTCAACGGGAGATTATAATGAGAGAGAGAGAGAACGAGTAAAACAATTCTCATGTAAATCAATGGGCAGTGTACCAAAATGGCGGCGGTGATCAACACCGTTAACATCATAGTATCGTTTCTCAAGACTATAACACATTTTTTTCAGCCATCTACACCCGGTTCTACGAGTGTATTCACTATTCAGGGAATGGGGTTGTCTCAGTCATTAGAACAGGAGAGAACATCACCTAGTTACTTGCTGCGAGAACAGTGGGGTAGGTCTTCTAAAATGTCTCCTCATCTCTGTGTTCACATTACTCACCCGTGTTCATCTGGCTTTCAACAGGTCTCCTTCAGTTACCTCCAGAATAACCTTTCCTTCATAATCAACCTGTATTTCTTAACATCCTGTGCGTAGATTTGATCATGACCTATCATGGCATAAGTGTGGTGATTGGAAGTATTTTGATAATTAAAAGCAATTATTGAAAAAATAAATAAATATAACATATTAAACATGTTCCTCACAGAAAAATACTATCAGAAAGTAGTTAAGTTTAATCCTGAAAGTATTATTGTATCCATTACGTCAACGCCACGTGTTATCCTGTAGAATTTTCAAAGTATATTAAGAAGGCCTACGTAGACACGGTAAGAAGCTGTGGTCACAATCTTTCGTTTCATCCAGTCAAAGTTTACCATTGTTACCATGGCAGCATTACCATCGTATGTCTCTAATGTAGCTTTTTCTTTGCCCGGAAATTGCAGTGCTGCTCCTACAAATTCAAGCCTAAAGAGTTCAAACTTTCAGGAAAGAAAATTCTTTACCATTTCAAGAGTTCTATCCGTGTCATTTTTTTAGTTTTCTGTATTGTTTATTGTTGAAAGAGCTTCATTGTATTATGTTTGATACGCGGTGGATCAACGGTTAGAGCGCTCACCTCTGGCACTTGGGTTCGTGGGTTCAAACCCTGCTCGTGCCATGTGGACTTCGTGGCGGACAAACACCTTGTGCGTGGGTTTTCTCGGGGTCCTTCTCCCACTTTCTTCATTCCACCAATCATCATCCATCCGGCGTTGAGCCCAAGTGGCCTAAAGGCCTTTAAAATTAAAATTCAAAAATTCACTACAACAATCAAGCGTGAACAATACACAACCACCATGAATAAAAAAGAAAAGCAAAAAATGACACGGATTGAACTCTTGAAGTGGTTATGAACTTTCTTTTCTGAATGTTTGAACCCTCTAGCCTTAAATTTGTAGAAGCAGTATTACATTTTCGTACAACTATGAAAATACATTAGTGACATGTGGAGGTAGTGCTGCCATCTATTGTTGCTTTACACCAATACCGGTTGAAATCACAGGAAGGTGGAAGAAGAACTATAAGAACAGGAGTTCTGTAACCTTCTTGTGACTTCCACCGATGGTAGTTTCAATTAAGTTTTCGCTAGTGCTGCTAAGTGTTTTTGTGATCGAAATAAGGAAGGTTCTGATGTTACATCTTAATAATGATACCAATGTTGAAATACGTTGAAAGAAAAATCTGTATATTTGTACAAAGGAGCATATCTGCTTGTATTCTGTGCAGTTGTATCACAAGCTATATATTTTCATCTTTAATAGCTGTCTGAAATTTGGGATTACTGTTCACATAGTCTACAAATTGATTGCATTGACACCAAGATTAATACTGATTTCAATTACAATTTGGCTTTATTTTCTGAATACGGGGCGACAGATCGGATTAATATGGAGGATGTAAATGGACAATTGTTCTAGTTTCCTTCTGTGTCTCTGTCAGTCTGTAAGGAACGATTTTTGCATTAAGTTTCCCTTTCCGTAAATCAAAGCGCAAAATTTGATGATACCTCATACCAGTATCATGACTGTCCTCTTGAAGTAAATTCCTCACACGTTCCACATGTCAGCGGTATGTACTGTTGAATGTCGTCTTGATCGTGGATCATCTTCGACTGAAACCTCTTCTGTCGTTCAAAAATACCATCTCTTGATCATGCCTGGTCATATTCCCGTAGATGATTCTGGTATCTTATCACTGAACTTAATGTCAGCTCTCCTCTAACTGTACGTTCGTCACATCACTTAGGTAGCTCTAACTAAATCCGTTAGCGCGACGATCAGTGTGTTGTCAGGTCCATCCCTCCCACGTTTCATATTAAATTTGTTCGGTTGTAAACGAAATAAATAAACACGTTTGGTGCTGTCATCTGTTGTGTAATTACTCAACTTCGGATTTTCGTAAAAGTGCAAGAGTTCACACAACACTACGCATACATTATTTGAACTGCACATTTGGTCTCATAACATTCATCAATATAAATTTACGTGGCGAGGTCCAAATTGTAAGCTTGCCTTTAACTTGGCCCTTCATTCTCTCTATCACCACCTAATCGCACAACAATATGGCGATTGCATACACTACAAGTTTCGCCAACTTATATATTGGTTTCGTCAGGTGAGAAGGTAGGGTAAAACTCTGCGGGAATAAATGAGGCCGTCCAAAAAGTTGACCTTTGTCCGTGCTCTGTGCTAGTGGAATAAAAGAAATATATCTTCATTTATTCCCGCAGAGTTTTACCCTATCTTCTCACCTGATGAAACCAATATATAAATTGGCGAATGTGACAATCGCTATATTGTTGTGCGATTAGGTGGCAGCGAGGATGACATCCCAAGTTGAAGCTACGTTGATAACTAGTTTTAACTCACACAAACATAATTAGAACGTGTATACGTGGACTGTACATAAAGTAGTGGCAGCGTAGTTAATACGGGCATTGTATTGAACTTACAGTGACAGTCACATTATAGGCCTTTCATATAATCTCTTACGTTGTCTGGCACTTACCCAAATCCCTGGTAGCCGTCGTATGCCGTTTGAAGATAGTTATTGTAGATGTCGGCGATGGACCACAGTACGGCGTTAGGACGGAGCGAATATCCGGAAACCTGGTGCCGCGAAGGGTTCTTTCAACCGGGGAAAGAGGTCGAAATCACAGAGGCTTATGTCCGGCCAGTATGGAGGATGTTCCAAGACCTCCCAATACCACCTAACCAATAATTTGCATTTCCGTGAGGTAATGGAGAACCCAGCTTGATAATTCAGCCCAGCTTGTACGGATAACTCCGTGACAAGCCCAGTGACGGATCAGTGTGCAAGAGACCTCGCACTATCTCCACCTCCTTCTCCGTAGTGCTTCGGACCGAATCAACTGCCTTGACACATCGTGCAACCGTCCGATACGGTAGCGCATCGTTGCCACACACTTCCTGCAACCTGCAATGGCACTGCCGTGCATTTTTGTCACTTGGATTTTTATCCACGAACGCTTTTCCAGTTTTGTAAACATGCTTTAGAGCACCTCGCACAACACTTTTACTACACTCCTCTACACTGATTTCAGCTCTCAATATCTAGACTTCTCCCGCGCACTAGCATGCACATACTCGCCTCCCGACAATGTTGCCACTACTTTATTTACAACCCGTATAACATAAACGCCACACTTGAATTAGCCGGAGACTTAATTTCTTCAGGTAGTTGGCAAACCTACTTTCTTCTACCTTGGTCTTTTGTAACCCTATGAAAGGATTGAATCGAGTGAAATATTGCTGTCTTATCACCGTGTGCAAGTAGGCCTTTTAATATACTCCGGTGGTTCTAAATGTTACTGTATTTCGATTCTATATTTCCTAAGTGCGTTACTTGATTTGTTTAATTGTTTGTTACCCGTCTTATTAGCACAGGATACCTATTAGAAATTGTACGTTACTTGTGAGTAACTTACTATATTTGTACAGATTAAATAGTAGAAGTTGTTTAGATAAGACAGGAGGTCGTGCATGAGGTGTTCTTTTATGTAGTGTGTTGTTGTTTATATATCTATTTTAGTTAAAAATTTAGTTCCAGACTTAGTAGTACTTCGATGTATAAAAACTATTTCAGGTATAGTGGTAAGATCTTTTATCGTTAATTTATAGTATTAAGTAATGTTATATTTGTAGGTATATAGTAAAGTTGTTGCAAAACAAAAATATTGAAAATGTTATCCTAGAAAATTCTTCCGTAATGATGTGTGTAAACTAAATAGTATAATAACGATTAGTGTTCTGCGCGGTCCTGAGCAAAATGAACCGATGCTGGTTGCCATTGCCTTCTACCTGATATACATTAAGTTTTGAATTGTATTTATGGCCGTTAGGCATCTCAGGCCAGGATGGGGTAGGGGAGAGGGTGTTGGAAGGTAGTTGACCAGGGCCTAGTTATAGTAGTCATTTTAAGCCAAAATTTTATGATTAGGTATCATAAAATGGCGGCTTTTCTTTCGCGGAAACTAAGCATCACATCGAAAAAGTTTCAAATTTAAGTTTGTTCAGCATGGAATAATCAATCTTTTTTGTAATTAGCTTTTCTTTCATTTGACGAATTCTGAAGCCACGAAATGACATCATACGAAAACTACTTTTTTTCAGAAGCCAAAATACTTAGATCGGTTTAATAAATTCTTAAAAGCATGGGATTTGGTATATAGAACCCAAGTAGCATGAAAGTTCCCAAAAATGAACGGCCGCCATTTTTTTTTTTCGGAGAGACTAAGTGTCACATCGAAAAAAAAGTTTTAAATAAAGTTTGTTCAGCATAAAGTTATGAATTTTTTGTAATTATTCTTTTGTCATATGATCAGTCCCATTTCTTCACAGTAATGCTCTGTTTAGTTATCTAAATGCAACATTTTTTTGTTCAGAAAACAGTACTTCTGTACATAACCTTTTGGTATTTTTCTCAAACATTTAAATTTAAGTGAGAGTTATTTAATTCTTAGCGCCTACATTTTGTGTACAAATGCTATCATTTGTGCTATTTCTTCGCAGAAAAATTGTGTAATCAATTTAGGTAAAACTTTTACGACGAAAATATAATGACAACCAGTTCAGCTTTCGTGCCATTTTGTGGTTTCTGGTCAATGAAAAAAAAAATGGCCTTAACAACAAAGATTTGTAATTTTATGATGAACAAACTAATTTTTAAACATTTTTTGAAGTGCGGCAGAGTTTCCACGAAAAGTGAAAATAATTCATCATGGCCGCCATTTTCCAAGATGGCGGTCGTAGCACAAGTTTGATTTTTGGGGATTAGTTGGGTGGCTAAATACTATAGGTATAGCAAGTTCCATGATTTTAAGAATTTTTTAACCTAATTTTCATAAAATGACTACACTATTAGTAGGTACGTTCGCAGAATTTGCGTGGAGTGACTGAGGAAAAACCCTGGGAAAACCTCTGTTAGGATTAAAGAACACTGGGATCGTTCTCAAGACCTTCCGATTGCTAAGCTAACGCTCTACTAACTGAGCTACGGCCTCTCGATACATACATACATACATACATGCAGGATTTATGATGGCCTAAGTCAAAAGATGCCATAAGGTCATTAATAAATTCAATTCAATTAAACCTTCATTTTATAATTAAACACTGTAAAAAGATGATTTTTGCATGATGCTGTTTTTCCAGGATCAGACAATTTCAATCCACAGCCATTCTTGTCCTGGGTCTTGACCCAAATTCCAGGATCCGTTGAAAGACTTCCAAATGTGATGGATATTGAAGAAGGTGAAGGTCCAAGTGGTGTAATGTGTTTGTTACGAGTGTCAAATCGTTGTACTCAAATTAACACAGTGTTTCTTTCTTTCCGCAGAACAAGCAAATATATTGCTGGCTTTCGTTGCTGCATGTTACGTTAAAAAACGTTTGTGTGTGTTGTCAACTTTGCATGTTCGCGATTTATACATACGGAATTCTCTGTATTGTCACTGTGTTGCATTCTTCCTCGCAAAATTTTCTTTCTGTAGAATTTCTAATGACACAGCTTTTTTTAGAGATATTTTTTTTTTTTTTTTTTTGGAACAGGGAACATGGAATGAGGCACGAGCTTTTAAAATCGTGTATAAATAAATATGTAAAATGTTGGTTGATTATTTTGTGAGGTGGGAAGGAAAGGGTAATGTTTGTGTACATCATAAAATCCCATTTCCGTGTCAAGAACGCTATTTGAAATTGGGTGGTTGAGCGGGAGAATGCTCGTAATTTAAATGTCCTGGGCTTGAATTTGAAGCTACTGACCGTATGACCTGTAGCGTGCGTCAGATGCTGAGAAAGGCCAGAAATGTACAGTTTCTAGTTTTGACATTTGAAAATGAGGAAATGCGTCTGTTAGATAGGTACATGTTCGTATTAGGGACGCTTTCAGCACATTTGTTTTATCCCTTTCGTTAAGGTGATAATCAAGAAAGAAAAAAAAAAGGTTTAGCCGGCTTCGTTCTAAAAACAGCAGCTCTGACTGTAATTGTCGCAGAACAATGAATTATTGCTAGCTTTTTTTAATATTCCATGAAATAAAATGCACTACAATTGTTTGGGCGTAACTTTATCAACAAATGTGTTAGCCTAATTTTTTTTTAAGTTTTTTTTTTTTTTTTCGCACATCGAAATGGTACTATGATTTGGGGATGATTTCTTTCTGTAGACAAATAACATTCCTGTATTTGCTGGTGCAGATTCGAAACTAATTCCTCCAATAGTAACTTCTACATAATTTTTTATATATGCTGAAATGCATGAACGATTTCAGTATGTAAATTTCTGTTCTCCTCATTGCTTCACTACACTCGTTCTAATTCAATTGTAGAATAGTCTCTCGTTATAAGCGGCATGAACCATAAAATATATTGGTATAAGGCTCGAGAGAATAACATCCATAGTAGGATAATAGCCGCCGAAAGAGATTTAAAAAAAAACTTTGAGAGATTTTTTTCCTTCCTTGCAGCACCCCTTTCCCAAATTCTTTTGAAATATTTTGAATTTCGCCATTGATGCGAGGGTAATTCCAAAAGTTTCCGGCCTGACATTAAAAAATCGTGCCAATTTTAATGACCTATTCGTGACATGTACTGCCATCTATGGACAGTATATTGTACCAGTTTCAACTCTCTATCTGCATCCGTTCGTTAGAGCCCGTCGTTTGAATGGGTCGCTGAGTCCTTACTTGCTTAAATGTGAGCAGAAACGTGATATGTTTCTAATGCGCGATAATGCTAAAGTCCATAGGGCTATTGCTGCCAAAAAGTGTTGTAACTTAATCCGCATTACAGCCCAGATTTAGCGCCTAATGACTTTTACCTGTTCTCTAAACTGAAGAAAAGCCTTCGAGGAAGGAAGTTTTCGGACGACAATGACGTGAAAGAAGCAGTTTTGAGCCTATGCAGACAAAACTTCGGACTATTTTTTCACGGGTATACAAATGCTAATTCAAAGATGTGAAAAGTGCATTGAAGTAAAGGGTGACTGTATTGAAAAGAAACACTGGCGTTTTCTTTCTACTACCTCTAAAAGTTAGTCAGGTCGGAAACTTTTGGAATTACCCTCGTACATAAGGTTTATTTTGATCGCGCAGTTCTCACCCTTGTTGTTCTTGTAAAATAATAATATTAGTGTCGCGTCATTCTATTTGTTATAGATCAGAGAATTCATTAGTATAATGATCTAAGGCGTAACCATCATAGAAGTTTATTAAAAAAGCTATAAAAAGCAATTTTTGCCAAAAAAAAAAACAGTACATACCCGTGGGTATACCAACCTCACGGAGCCGTCAAATGAAAATATGTGGGGTTTTCAACATACGCATCTCGTCTTAGAAGCATTAGACGCTGGTTTGTGAGATCAAGTCAAAAAAAAATAAAAAGTTAAAATCCTGTGTTTGTTTGTTTTAATATGACGTTCATTTTCAAAGAATTATGTTGGCTGTGTCACAGACACTATTGGTTATAGATAGATGACTGATACCTCTTTGGAATCGCATCGGACGAATTTTTAATTTAATATTTCCGTTTATCTTTTTTTCGTTTATATTTACAAGAAATTGGTGGGCAAAGGAAAATTTCACTCCTAAAAATTCCCTTTTTGTCCTATTTATCTATAACTGGATCCCTCTTAGAGGAGAGCGACCACTCATGCAATACGTGTGGTCTATCAATCTTTATAATATTCCGAATTTTAGTAAAATCGGTAGAATACTTTTTTTTTAACTAATTTTCATAGTTAAAATTTGCAAAATGCAAATTACACCGTATTTTTTGGCCTCAGTGTGACGTCAGCATATAACCTAGGACCAACATTTTATCAAGAATTCTATATTATTTACAAGTAAACGGCTATTGTATGGTAAATCGTTATCGTTATCAAATTCAATTATATATGTGTGTTTCCTGTAAAATTCGTTATTCATTTTTTACAAATCTCTGTTCGTTACAACACCAGAGCAGTAGTTAATGCTTTTGTTTTTACGTCCTTTCAGAACCAGCGGGTAACAAGGAAGAAGCGAACCAGAGAAAAATAAAACGTTGTTCTCTACACAAAGATCCCCATTAAGTGATCATTATTATTACTATTTACTGCATGTGATTGTTCGCTGTTGAATATTATTTTGTTATATGGTTGTGAAGATAAAGGCAGCACGTTGCATGACTGCGATTTATTAGTAATAACTTCCGTTAATTCAATAATTTGTATAATCAACATGGAAATATATTTAATGGAAAACACAAAAGGATGAAAACTTTCTGATGTTAGAATAATTAAATGGCAGCAGCAGTGGTTTGCGATTGTTTTTGTATAACTCATTCAATACCAAAGAATCGACATTGGTTGCCTATGTTGTTTTTCAGTAAGTGATACTGAAAAATATTACTATTATTATTATTATTATTATTGTAATAATATTTGATAACCTGTTTGAGAAAGGAAATACGTTTATACATATATATATATACATATATTTTGTCCATGTCATTTGAATTTCTGTGATAACCATTCCTGTTATAACAACATTCTTGACATCTAGTCAGATAATCTTTATTGTAATTGTGTATTTCTCCTGTTGGAAGGAATTTTTTTTTTTATATATAATTGATGTATTTAAGTATTTACTGCCAGAGAGTAGTGTCTTTTTTTTTTTTAATAAAAAAAGTAAGAAATAAAAACTTCATATGCAATAAACTCAAATTGTGCACGAATGTATGATGTCCGTCCAGAGAGGAAAATAAATTCGTTGAATTTTTATTCAAATTGAGTTGTTTCATGTGTTTACGTTGAAATATCCTTTTCTTCCGTTTGTTGTGATTCATTTGATCTGGTCTAACACTGCTGAGTATTTTCTTAAAGTAATTCTGTTATGTGTTTACTCTTAGATAATACACTGTGTTTATAATCGGTGGGAGCGAGTTTATTGTACAATAATTTATTGCACGTGGAATAGACTATACGAAACAGAAAACATGGAACTTTACTTGCAAGGTGCGTAGTTTTAAACATTCATCGCCAGTTAGCATAAACGTTTCTTGCAATGGCCATCGAGATCGCCGGATTTAACTCCGTGTGATTTCTTCTTTTGGAGCTACATAAAAGATTGTATTTAGGGCACTCAAAATGTTTGAAGCTGTCCTGATCAGCAGTGGAAGAACACCTGTTGGATTCTTGAATATTTCAGGCGCGGTTGACGTACTCTTCCCTGTAGTTCGATTATGTGGCGTCAACGTTGCACAAGCTACAGGAGGGCATTGCGGAACCAATCTGTAAGAATTTGTACATATATCGGCGAGTGTCTAACATCTCAATGGTTTCTTCATATTTTACATTTAGGGGCCCGCCTTTCTACTCCTGCCTCTTTGCATTCTTTGCACAAGCCAAGTTGTGCACTTTCAAGGTCGTGCAGCACCATCATATTTGATGATCTGGCCTTGGGGCAGGCTTGTCCCTAGAGATTCCTGAATTACCGGAGTTCCGGCATTCCAAGAAGCTCCTACGTTCCACCTGTACAAGACAACTGGTGTTGCAGGACGGACTTTTTTTGACCAGGCATCCAGAATGTGCTCCTGGTCTTGTGTTCCTTGTTCTTTTGGAACACTTACATGGGGTGGGGGTTCCTACCTACTATATGCTTTATTTTATAACATACATTACATATATGGACATCACAGACAATATATGGACAAGCACAAACACCGACTTGATTGGCTTCTTCTTCTTATCTGGAACAAAGAAAATAACGGGGGGGGGGGGGGGGGGGGGCGCGTAGGAGTGATGTAGGTAGTGTCCTACAAAGTTTGTATCGCCATCCTTCCCTATTATTTCCACTTTCTCGTTCCATCATGTCACTCGTCGTCTGCTTTCACCAGAAGTCTGCCTTCTTCTGCCATGATTCTGGGGGGAGGGTATTAATTATTAATTATGATAATCGAGGGGGTACACTAACACGTTCAGGCACACAGTTAGTCTTCCTCTTCTCATCTACTCCTCCCATCTCCAGATACGGTTATCATTTAGCATTATCACTATTCACATCACATTCACTCATTTGTGTAAACCTTTGGTAAACTTTATTTTTATATGGGCCAGTCTAGTAACTTGGACTTCAACCTGTCACGATTCGCCTTTAACTGTTAAAATCCACACCCATGCCTCTGACGGGACCTTCGAGCCGATGGCCTACCGCCGCAGACCGCTCGGCTGGCACTCATTTGTGTGCCATTAAGATCTCTGAATAGTTCTTTTCTTAAGTTTATTGTTCCACTTCGCTGTTTGCGCAGTTTTGGATTCGCATTCACAGTATATAATATTCAACATTCTCAAGGCCGATGTACGCGGTTCACGCGAAATCGCAGGTGCGGTCGGGACAGACTAGGTTCCTACATTACGTCCCGTTCTTGTAGTCTTCTGTCTGCTCTTTTGCAGGGTGGCCAACACCTTCAATAAACTTATTCTTATAGAAACTCGAGATCTAATGAGTTAACTCCCTGAGGACCGTCACCAGTTCCGGAGTTCGTAGAACTTCCGTGACGGCCGTCCCCCCCAGGGAGCTCTCTTTCTTCTCTAAGAAGCCACTTTTCCGCATGTATGGCACATGCTATCCTCCACGATCGTCAATTGATGCAGTTTTTGTCGATAAGGGCCGTGGTCTGTCAAAAAGTGCAGAAATCCGTCTGTTACGTCTATTTTGTTGTTCATCCTCTCCTTTATATCTGGGGGAAAAACATGAAGCCTCCTTCCCTTTTCCGATCTATTCCATAACACCTTCCATTCTCCAGTAAGATGGTATCTATGTCCTCCACCGGCCTATGCAGAATATTTAATACTTTCTTATCATTATTCCTCTTGAGCCAGTACTTTGCTCCCTGAAGATGCATCAGTGGGACAGCCAAGAGCGACCTGTAAAGCCTCCACAGAGGTTGTTCGATAAACCGCAGACATGCGCATCAGCAGTTGTCTCTGTGCCCTATCAATTGTTTGCTTTTGTTTCACTACATCTAGCCTGTGGCGCCACACACTGGCAGCATATCCGACTATCGATCTTATGACATCGTGGTAGGTTCTTGCAATTTTCATACGAATTTTTAGTTCATTCAATGCTAATTTTACCAATTTATGAGAGATTTTAATTGCCTTGTTCTTAATTAGAGTAGTATGCTTCCTGAAGTTCAGTTTCTCATCCAGGGTTAGTCCTAAATATTTCAAGTCTTTTCCTCTCTTAATCGTTTTCTCATTTACTTTGATGTACGGTCCCTTTGAACAATACGTATTTTGTTTTCTCCGATGAAATAGTAAGCTTGTTTTCCTTACGCCACGATATCATTTTTTCGACCACTATATTAGCTCTCGTCTGTAAATCCAGGCGGCTGTTGCCTTTTACAACTGCCAGGTCGTCCGCATATCCCACCACACCCTCTCAACTTGGCTCATCTCGTCCAGCATTTCCAAACATGGTTGGAATGCTAAATCCCAGAACATTGGGCCCAGCACTGACCTTTGCGGGCATCCGATTGTAATAAAGTGCGTTATCGGAAGGGGCTAAATGTAGCAAATATACATGATTTCGCAGGACTGTATGCCCCAGTTGCTGTAATGTCGCCTTTGTCTGTGTGGTGCCTTGCATTGTCGTGCAAAAGACATATTCCCCGTCGCTGAATTTTGTGGCATAGACTAGTGAGAATTTTGCAACACGTTTCACTAGTTAAGCTTGTGCCATGAAGAAGGAATCTTCAGGTGGATTCGACTAAAATTGTCAATGTATGGAGAAGCTATTTTTCGACAAGCTTCTTAATGTACACAGAGGGATTTGAAATCGATACCGCAGAACTGTGAATGCCCGAACTTAGCGAGATCGACGTGAAAATTTTGGTAAAGGAATTGAAAAGTTTCAAATCATCAGGAATAGACAACAACGAAGCCGAATTAAAGCGGGAGGAACGCCATATGTCAAGGAACTACATTAACTGATAATTGCTATATGGGGAATTGTGGAGCTTCCAAAGGAATGGAAAACCTCAGTAATAGTTCCACTTCGTAAAAAAGGCGGTAATGAAATAATTCAGTGTGTTTGCAAGCTATGGAAGTCATAAAAAGGTATTAAAATTGAGTCATTGGTCATGAAAGTCGAGAAAAAGTCATGAAATTGAGTTTCAGGTCGTGAATTTCAGTCTGGTAAACCTTGTAATTTTTAGTAGGGGCTAGTACATTTACCATTTTCTCAAATGTGCAGAAAAATATTTTCATACATTTGAATCATGTTTGATATTGTGAAGTTTTAATATTAGAGCAGAAGTTGTTAAGAAATATAGTTACCCCAGGGGACTCATATCTTAAGAGTTAGGGTGTAAAATCCCGGAATTGAATTTATTTTAAGGCCTTTAGGCAACTATGGCTCAGGCTGTATGGATGATGATGGGATGAATTGGTGGAATGAAGAAAGTGGGAGGAAACGGGAGCACCCTGAGAAAACCCACGCACACGGTGTTTGTCCACCACAAAGCCCACATGGCATGAACAGGGATCGAACCGACGACCCCTAGCACCAGAGGTGAGCGCTCTACCAACTGAGTCACCGTGGCCCCTTGTAAAATCCAGGGTTCACTAGCTGGTCCCAACCAATGATATCTATCTTAAAGCGATACTGGACTGATTGCTGTCATTGAAACTTACATTAATATATGAAGCCAGGGAGCGGAGAGGACAATTAATCATGTTTATCCACTTCCAGTCTAAACCAATATATGAACAAAATTTTCGGTTCTAACTCAGTTTTTTACGCTTGATATCTTTGTGCTGCCCGTTTTTTTTTAAATTTATGTCTTAATTCTTGCAAAAAACAAAAACGTAATAATTTGAAGTATTTTCTAGGATATGCAGAATACGGTATACTACGGTATTATAGGCATAACTTCGGAATTGTCTCAAATAAAAAAGCTGATCGCACAGTGATAAAAAGCGTATAAAACTGATTTAGAATTGAAAATTTGGTCCACATTGAGTTAGACTGGAAGTGGACAAACGAATTTAAATATTTGCTCTGGCGTATATCTTTCGGCATTAAGCAGTCACTCCAGTATTGTCGCGTAGAGCGCGATGGTCCCAACAATTCTTTATCTTTTTGTTGCATGAAAAAGTTATTAATTTACCTTCTGTGAATTCTATAGACACCCTGTAATTGAATGTCACTAATGTGGATTTAGAAAAAATAGATTACATTAGAACAGATTTTCGCCTTGAGACAGATTTTAGAGAAGAAATGGGAATTCATTGATTTTAAAAAAGCATTAGACTCTATCTAAAGAGGAAAACTATAAAATATCCTGGTACGATTTGGAATACCGAAAAAAAAAACTTGTTCAACTAGTAAGGACGTGTCTTAGCGACCCCATAAGCGGAGTACGGATAGGTAATAATGTCAGATAGTTTCGAGATTCCCAGCGGACTGAAATAAAATGATGGCTTGTCACCACTACTGCCTAACTTTACTTTGGAATATGCGATTCTAAAAATAAAAGAGGGCAGAAAGGGGCTAACATTGAATGGCTTGAATCAATTGTTCGTATACGCGGATGATGTATATTTAATAGGGGACGATACAGATGCACTACAAAGTAACACAGATGTCTTAGTAGAAGCTTACGATAAGATAGGTCTAAAGGTGAACGCAAAGGAAACAAACTAGACTATAAGCTGAGACAGAGGATGAAGGAAATGCAGAAATACTAATTTAAAATAAGATCATTGAGAAAGTAAATAGATTTAAATATTTGGAAGCATACGCAACAAGTAAGAACGAGGTCACGGAAGAAATAAAAAGTTGCTTAGCATCTGATAACGCATATTTCTACTCAGACCAGAAAGTCTTAACCTCACGATTAATATAAAGTTGAATTTGAAAATTCACAGAACGGTTATATTACCAGTAATATTTTATGGTTGCGAAAATTGGAGCACGACCCTGGCACTTGAATATAAACCGCTTGTGTTTGAGAATATTTTTTGAGAAAAATATACGGTATTACATAATCGGAAAATGGTGGAGACTGCGTAAAGAAAAACTGCACACACTGTGAGATTCACCTGACATTATAAGAATGATGACTTCCAGTTGACTACACAAACTTCACACACAATTAAAATGGCATCAGAGAAAATTGAAAGATTCAGCGAGAGACTAGGCTAACCACACCCTGGTCAAAATTAAGCTTTTGGCGGAATAGTATGAATAATAATAATAAAATACTTTCTCCAAAAATTAACTTTGCAAATGCCTTCACTTTATGGAAAAGTTTTGCTTAAACGAAACTGTGTAAAATCCATTCTTCGAATCTGGTTTAGACCTACTTGAACATGTATTTCGTGTGATTCTTGGTTATTTCCAGTATATCACTTCCCTCTAAACTCATTCCAAAGCCGGGACTTTGCTAGGATTTTCAGATTGTTGGGGTGTAAAGCCAGAGTTAGGGATGATGGTGTAAGTAGAGTTTTATGAAGTATCTATCGATTTTTAACAGTAAAAGTTTTAAAGTTGAGGATGTGCTCGACGATTTGGAGGGGTGACTCCCTCATTGGGCGGTGTTCGGCTAATCACTACGCCTTTGCTACTACTCGTTTCGCTAAGCGTGTCATAGAATAAGAGCTGGAAAGTTCACCTGTGCCCCTCCCTTTCGAAAATCCTGGCTTTGGATTTACTTTTCGTTACTCTGTGCCTGGTAGTTTGTAGTGACTGTCTTGGTGCCTCGTGATTTCTTTGTTGGGAAGCGATGACTTTGCATAAGGTTCTGCAGTCAGATGTAACGCACAATACCATTGAATGCCCACAACAACTGCTTTGTGGTGCGACATCACCGTTAAGGTTATCAACTGTAGATGGCGTTTTAAGGCACTATTTATGGACAAGTGAAGGAGCTGTGAAGATTTCTAGCAACCGTTGGTAACCTTCTGCCAAAGAACTGTCGAAGAATACGCGTAACGCACAACGGATAATATAAATGTGGGGGTGTTGCTTCAATCTCCGGCGATGCGATTATTGATGAACGAGAGACAACTGTAATTTTTTTTGAATTATCATGAAAACCTCTGTCAGTATCAGGAATTTTATACTAAGTGTATTCTAAGGTCAAATCCTACCATTTCCAAGCGAAATTAATGTTTTTACAAAATTAAGAATTTTCAATATGTTTTTCCTAAAAATGAATTTTTAGGTCGATTTGCAGGGGTCTGGCGGTAGCTTGAGATGCCGACCGACCCAGCTGAAGTTTTTGCACGTAATATTGAAGCCATTTGGCCAGAAATCCAGCCCATCCACATTGAGGATTTTTTTTTTAAAAAAAAAGAAAAGTGTTTTTTTCGATCCATCCTAGTGGGCATCTTCCTGGATTCTTTCTGGATTCAATCCTGACTCATATGAATCCAAGGTAGGTGGATATGAGGAGAAAGGTAGGTCCAGTTCGCTGCTTTGCTGGAATTGGTTGAGAGCGCGTGACGTCATCTGACTAGCAAGCAGAGGCAGACTGGCTACAACCAGCCATACTGTCGCATGCACAGCATTGAATATATAGCTCTCGCAACAACTTGAAGTTAAATGATTCAATAAAATAATTAAACGAATATACTCCAAGCTTTAAAAATACGACCAGAAATAATATTTTAAAGGTTTCCTGCTCTTATATTAAACTGTTAGTGAATTTATATACTTCATTATTCTGATTAAAAATTCTGCAATTATGAAGTTTCTGGTAACTTCTCAAAAGCTCGGTTACAAAAGAAGTACATTGTAAACTTCTCAGTTTCAAATATTCTAGGTTCTTTTCTCGGTTAGAGTTTCAGTTAAACCTATTTTTCATATTCTGTAACTGTTATAAATTTTAACAGAGGGCTGTTTAATTAATTGTCTGTAATTGTTAATTTACAATTCTGTCTGAAATTTGAATTTGACTTCACTTATGGCCTTTTGGCAAATTTGGCTCAGGCAGCGATGTGATAGATCGAGGGTGAGGAATGTATCGGCCATGGATTTACTTAAAGTACCATCCCGGCATTACATGGTGAAACACATACTATGGCAATCCTCAGTCAGGATGGTCGGCCGCGGGGTTCGAACTCTCATGCCTATCAATTGCCCACGAAACTAACGCATAGACCATGAGAGCTGACTAGCAAAAGTTAATCTATTTAAATTAAAATATGAAAATGATAATATATATCCAGCAGTGGATAGAAAACGGCTGAATATGATATATATATATATACACACAACTATTATAGACGGTAAGGTCCTTTTAGACTTAACTTGCGACTAGATATAAGTAATAATTATTGGCAGAGAATTGATTATGGAATTTTTATGGCCTTTCGGCATTATTGAATTGAAGGGAATTTTATTTTGTCTTTTAGCATCTGCGGCTCAGGCCAGGATGAGGCAGGGCAAGGATTGGGTAGGTATTGGCCAGGGCCTTTCTTAAGATGCCATCCCGGCGCTCGACTGGTGAAACTGAGGAAAACACTGGAAACCTTCAGGCAGGATGGTCGGCCATGGGATTCGAACCCATTCTTCTCGCCCACTGCCTCTCGGCAGTACGCGACGTTACCGCCTCAACCATGTGGCCCGGGTCCCTTTTGGGCATGTATGATTGATGCCTGTTGGGGTCCGGAAAATGATGTGGAAAGCAGTCGGCTAGGGTTTAAGTTGACTAGAATGACTTAAGTTGACATTTACTTTACTGGGGAAACGGCAATCCCCTGCGTTCCCCTCATTTGCAGTTCTGCTGGTAAAATACATGTTATAAGCTTACAAAGCCTCTACTTTATTAATGTAAATATTGTACTTGCGAGATCCATAAGTAATAAAGTGTACTTATCAGACAAGCTTTCGATGAGACAGACCAACCTACGTTTTTGAAATAATCCGCTTCCAGACTAAATACAAGAGACCAAAATAAGTCGAAACAGCTAGCGCAAACTGTCCTGATATAGCAGCCAATTACAAGATGGACAGACTCTGGAACAAGGCAGTCCGGGTTCGTATCCGGTCAGAGGCAAAGACCAGAATCCTTTAACACAGAGGCACACGTTGAAGTGCAACGCAGTCCTGTACTTATATTCAAACTGAAAAACCAACTTGGAATCTTGCCGAGGGTAACATTAGCTCCACAAGCTTCAACCAACTTTCTGACGACAATTAGAATGACGCCACAGCCAAAATTGAAAATACTGTGGCAAAACTTACATGATCCCACAACTTAAACAAAAAAAGGGATCTACAAACCAAAGTATGTAAAACAACCTTTACGACACAGAACCCACAAAAAAGGGTAATCCAGAGTAAATGCAGTAGCGCTGGACTCCCTTGAAGAAAACAAATTTATAACCTCCACACTGATGAAACATAAAGCTGTTTAAAAAAAAAAGCAAAGGACTTCTTTAGCTTTTAAGAAAAAGCGAAACTATCTTCAAAACTTGATGTTTGATAAAACCAAGCTCAGCTTCCAAAACACGGAATCCTCTGGTGCCATAAATAAAATTCAGAATTCAGCAAACTCCTTCACATTCTGCTAACAATATTTAGCCTGTGCTTTGATAAACTGAAAATTTTCTGCTAGTCTTACCATATTTTCAAGCCAAGCCTTCCAATTGTTTTTAAAGACGAATAAAATATGCATTCATTATTTATGCAGTTTCCAATAAACAATATGAAAAAGGTATTGGGAAAGAAAAAACAGCAGCAGCATATTTTTTACCTTTCTCCCGTGTTGCGAGTTTTTAGCTAAAACGCAACAAGCAATGAAAACAATGTTTTCGAAAATACTTTACATACTATTTCAACGTATTTACTCAATCCTTATCAATTTCTTATTTACAACAATGTGTGTAGTAAATTTCCACGCTCTTAATTCTTATGTTTCATTAATGACATAGAGTATAAAGGATGTATTTACTCTATGTTAATGTCTAGAGCTTCCATATCCCAGACCTATTTCTTTACGCTGTTAATCAGGTGACGTCATGCAAAACGTCACGCTGACGGCTAAAACAGCGGGAAAGGGAACTGGATCCCCCCTGATATGAATCCGTCCCTAGCGTACTCGTAACATACAGAGACCGATACCTCCGTCATGATCTAAACGCAGCGCTCTACTGATTTAGTAGCAAGGTAAAGAAATACGCAGCCCACGGCGAACTTGGTTCTACCTTTTGTGGCTCGTGTCACACTCCTTTGTGGGGCGTTCCTGCGGTACACTAACGTAGCTGTTGGTAAATGTGGGTGACAGTAGCTAATTGTAAGGAGTAAACAAACCAATTTTTTTCCTGTAAAATAAATATGTTTAGGTTCATGAATACTTTTCTTGTCCCTTTTTTAAAACAAATATTGAGTGAAATTATTTCAATTACTTTTGGCAGCAAAATCACAAAGTTTCATAAGTTTCGCGACACACCTAGCAAATCTAGCGGAACAGAAGTGCACCGCGGCACACCGGTTAAGAAACACTGAACTAGATTATTGCATGGAATAGTACTATGTTCACTCCCTGTGTTTCCTCACTCCATGTTGTGACGCTCCTGCCGAGAGTATTTACTCTCCCAAGATTGAGTATAAAATAAGCGAAACGTATCGAATCCTGCGGTCTCAAGACCCTGAACTTGTCAGCTTTTTTTTTAGTGACGTAATTTATGCCATAAATTATGCAATCCAATCATTCTTGGAAGTAGTAATAGGGAAAGGAAACGACAGAAGCGAATCGGACAGCGAGTTAATTCAAAGCGGTGAGTGTTTGTATGGACTTCCGTTTTGGATCAGTCTGCTATAACCTTGACCCATTTTCTCAAAATTAGGATATCCGAAAGTAGGTAAGTAGGTTTGTACAAGGTATAGAAAAAGGTTTTCTGTATAGCAGGCAGTGGGGTAGGTCACTGTATTCAGTAAAGCAAGTTTCAATATTGAAGTACTTGCTGATTCCTCTAGTCCCCCGTATGGTGGTGTTTGATGCGAGATAATGGTCTATCTATGTAAAATTAAAGGCATAGGCCTATCCAATTTGTCGGTGTCACTTACGAGGTGCGTCTATGCAAAAAATGTGGGAGATATAAGTAAAGATATGATATAGACTTTATATAGTCTCTTGCCCAACGGATAAGTGCCTGATATATATCCCCTTCTAGGTGTTACTTCAGCTTACGCCGGGCATGATTTTTCGGAATGAAATAAGTTACAGGTTCATGAATCGGAATCATGGTAATACTACGTAAAATTTCCGTAGCACCGTTGAATTTTTGCTACAAAACCACTGACAGTATGTCGAGTGAGCGATAACGAACCAAGCCAGGTTATTTTTAAAACGATGCACATCGCCTTTAACATGACACCACTAGTGACTCCTCCATTTCTTGTTTCAGATGGAATGCGCGACGTATGCTAAAGAGAAGCCTACTACTATCAGTAACGTAGAGAAGCAAGAACGTGGTTCTGAAGTTGGTGGACACTTATTGAAAATAATACAAGGACGATAAAAGTGTATAGACGCATCACTAAAACTACAGAAATAGAAGGACCTAACCTAACTGTACCTTATTCACTTTAGCTCGCTATCGCTTTAATGTAGCAGTAAAAACGTAATCTTCGAGTGTCCACTAACTACAGTACTGAAGCCGAAGCAAGTTTTCGGTTAACTTTAGCTTATGGGTGCCAACAATTGTAAAATTTACATGAGAAATGCAATATTTCCACCGTGTGTGGAAGTGTTGAAATGCAATATATGACAACGCTCTGTATAATGGAAGCGTGAAGTAAAAGAGAGAGGGAGAGACGTACATTGGACTTTTTAATTTCCCATTTGAGGGCGAGTGTTAAACGACATAAGCAACGCACGTAATGTAAGTATTTAATCTTTTACCGAACTGTGTTCACTTGTTAACATTGAGTCCATGATTTTTGTAGCAAGATACTTGTAATTCATAACTCAGAGTGCCTCCGGCTTGTGGTTGTTTCTGTATGGCTCCAAAAATTCGTAAAAAGCTCCAGACTAAATGTTCAGTAAAATATTAGTTTAGTTACTTGTCTCCCATCAAGCGCCTCCCCAGGTGGCGCATAGGGAAATGCCGACCAGATATGGTGGGTACCGGAAATATTCCGGGGCGGACCAAAACCAGTGCTGCTGCCTTGCAGTTCGTAGAGGAATCTACAAAGGCTAGGGGAAGATAATCCCGAACAAAAATATCATGATGAAGGGAAGCAGCTTCACCATTACCATCCTGAAACTGAAGATGATTGACATCGGCAAGGCTCAGAGATGGGCAGAGGACAACATCCTGAATGTCTGGTTTTACTGTGAGGTCTGACAATCCTAGACCACTAATTCATGTCAAGAAATAGTAACAGATGGTTCATGGATTCTCCTGGGGTAAAATATTCCGGACGTAAACTAGTCCCTCATTTGGAACTTCGGGCGGGGACTGCTTCAGAGAGCTCCAAGAACAGGATTAAGAAAGACCTTACAATATTAACGTGGAACGTACGAACGTTATATCAAACGGGCGCTCTTCAGGTGGTGGTACGCGAGACCGTGAAGTACAAGCTGGACCTGTTGGCGCGATACATAAAGACGAATTTTTTCCGCTAATGCGATATGTGCGAAACGTTAAAAAAAAATGCGTATATTTTTCAGGAAACCTCGTTTTAGAACCAGAAATCACATCTTTTCTCGCGAAATTCGGCATTACTTGCGATAAATGCGAATGAAAACGAAAAAGTTTAATTCGTTATAATTATAACTAAAAAGCGCATTTCCAATATTATTTAACTTAAAAATCGTTGTATTTTACCGAAAACGTGCACGACGTGCGAGTTATTTGATCCAGAAACTGTTTCACTTCATAAAGATGTAGACATCAACAAAACTGGTGTTTTGTGGTGAAAATGTTCATGATCTGTTGATTGCTTACCGTGAATTTAAAAGTAAGGTTATTGAAGTTCTCGACAGTGAGGATAAGGAAGTTGACGTTGTATCAGTGTTAAACAGTTTAAAAGTGAACCACAGGTCTTTTGCTGTCAACTCGTTACGTTAAAATATGGTTGCCAGTCTCAGAGTGTTGATGCCGAAAGATTCTTTTACAATTATAATATGATTGGTACTGACAGGAGAACAAACTTAAAAGATACGTACTTGATTGGGCGACATGGCTTTAATAAATGTATATGCGCCGACCAAGTTGGCTAATGATAACGACACATTTTACGAGGAGCTAGAAAGATTGTTTGACCGATTACCGAAGTGTAATACCAAAAATTGTGTTAGGTTATTTCAACGCTAAGATAAGGAGGGAGGAAAAATATAGACCTACTACAGCCTTCACGAAAAGACCAACAACAATGGAGAAAACCTTCTATCTTTCGCGATGTCGAAAAACCTACTAGTAAAGATCACGTATTTTGAACACAAAAAAAAATTACACACGGATGGCAAAACTCTCATCCAGATCGATCACGTGTAGATAGACGAAGACACACCAACATAATGGACGTTAGGTCTTACAGCGGAGTGGAAGGTGACACCGACCATCAATTGGTGATTACAAACGTGAGGGAAAAGTTATGCATCGCGAACAGAGAAGGCAAAAACAACTGAAATTCGAAGTTAAACGATTAGATAAACCAAGCGTAAAAGCAGAGTACCAACTCGAAATCTTAGCCGACACGGTAGTAATAAAGATGACAATAATGAAATTGTTGTAAGTAAGATGTGGGAGGCAATTCGTGATACAGTGACGGGTGCAGCGAAGGAAGGTGTAAGTGAGAAGAAACAATGAAAAAAAAAACTTGATTTGATGAAGAATGCCTTAAGCTTCATGAGGAACGGACACAAGCAAGGCAACGATGGCTAAGTAATAAAAGCGAAGCAAATACCAATCACTACAGTAACGTGAAACGCAACGCCACACTTGAGTTCAGAAACAAAAATCGAGAATATATTATGCAGAAGATTCAGGATATAGATTAAAACAGCAAGACAATTGTTACCAGTCCTGATTAGGGATGATTAGAAATGAACGTGGAGATCTTCAAGCGGTTCCGAGTAAAATTATCAATGTGTGCAAAAATTATTTCGACATATATTCTTGAAGTACACAACGGAGGAACTACAGAAAAATTTAAAATCTATACAGCAGAACCGTGGATACCCGAACCTAGCGAGATCGAGGCCGATATGTCGATAAAGAAATTGAAAAAAATTCAAATCACTGGGAATAGTCAATATTCCAGCAGAATTAATTAACGCGGGAGGAACGGCACTAATCAAGGAACTGCATACATTGATAAGTACTATATGAAGAAAGGAGGAGCTTCCTAACGAATGGAAAACCTTAATAGTTCCGGTTTATAGAAAAGGCGATAAATCGGACTGTAATAATTACAGCGGAATCTCATTACTCCTACCATGTTACAAAGTACTGTGTGATATCCTGCTCACTCACCTAAGCGTATACGTAGATGGAATAATTGGAGATCACCAATGTGGATTTTGATGAAATAGATCCACGTTGGACCAGATTTTCGCCTTGAGACCAGTATTAGAGAAAAATTGGGAATACAATGGGACTGTTCACCAGCTATTCACTGACTTAAAACTTGTTCAACTAGTGAGGATGTCTCATTGATGTTAAGCAGAGTACGGTTAGATTGTAATATGTCAGATACTTTCGAGATTCGCAACGGATTGAAACAAGGTAATGCCTTGTCACCATTACTGTTTAACTTTGCGTTAGAATATGCGATTTTAAGAATAAAAGAGGACATAAAAAAGGACTAACATTGAATGGCTTAAATTAACTGTTCGTATACGCGGATGATGTAGATTTAAAAGGAGACGATATAGAAGCACTTCAAAGTAACACCGATGTCTTAGTAGAAGCGTGCGATGAGATAGGTCTACAGGTAAACATAGAGAAAACAAAATACATGGTAACAAGCCGAAACACAAAGAATAATGGAAATATTTACATAACAATTAAGAATGAGAACATAGAGAAAGTAAACAATTTTAAATACTTGGGAGCATACGTAACAAGCAAAAACGAGGTAACGAAGAAATAAAAAGTCGCTTAGCTTCGGGTAACGCACGTCTCTACTCAGTCCAGAAACTCCTAACCTCGCGATTAATATCAAAAAAGTTAAAATTGAAAATATACAGAACGGTTATTCTGCCGGTAATACTTTACGACTGCGATAGTTGGAGTTACGACCCTAGCAGATTAACGTAAATTACGAGTGTTTGAAAATAAGGTTTTGAGAAATATGTACTGTCCGAAATGGAACGAGATGACTGGGGAATGGGGGAGATTGCATAATGAAGAACTTAACCACAGATTTTACGACTCCCCCGATGTTCTAAGAATAATTAAATCGCGACGACTAAGGTGGGCGGACCATGTAGCTCGGATGGGAGAGAAACGAAGATTATATTCCATCGTGGTTGGTAAACCGGAGGGAAAGAGACCGTTAGGAAGACCGATACGACGTTGGGAGGATAATATTAGAAAGAATCTTCGAGAACTAGGTGTTCGTAATGAAAACTGGCTTGATCTTGGCTCAGGATAGAATCCTATGGAGAGCGTTTGTTAGTGCGGCGATGAACTTGCGAGTTCCGTAAGCCATAGAGTATGTAAGTATCAGAAACAGCTTTTTTTTTTGTCCTGTAGTATTATTTCAGGTATTGTGTGTGTGTAGCAGAAAAATAAACTTGTTATTTACAGTTTTTCGATATAAAAACAAATTAAGGAAAATGAACAAGGGTTGTACTTTAGTCACTAAGATATTAAAAGTACCGGTAGTTAATCTGGCCATTCTTAGTATCTGTTTAAGCCAAAAAATCAGATGTATGAAATAAGAGACAAGTGCTGACTCATATCTACACTGTTTCAATGCATTTTTTTAAAAAATGTTTATAGCCTTAGGCATCTAAGGTTCAGGCCGGGATAGGGGAGGGGAAAGGATTCGGTAAGCTGTTGATCAGGTCCTATGTTGAAGGTGCCATATCGGCATTAGCCGGGTGTGACTGGTGAGAAACCTTAGTGAGAATAGTCGGCCGCTGGGATCGAACCCACGACTTCCCGAATGCTACACCAACGCTCTACCAATGAGCTACAGCGGCTCGTTCTGCTCCAATGAAAAGAAGATCCGAAAGATTTGTTCTTGTTTCCTCCAGACAGTGTCTTTGGTGATAACTTGTAAGAATTTCGTGGTGCAAGGAGATGAAGGAGGGAGCAATTTATTTGGGACTGGGACTATCTTGAAATACATGGGCTAAGATGTAAACCGAACTTGAAGACCATTGCTATTTATGGGCACAATACTGTGGAAAAATCTGGTCTGCTGTACCTCAATTACTATTTCAATTCAGGATTGAGAATTTCTGAAGTTCTTTTATGGGCTCTTGAGGACAGCCTTTTGGAGTTGAATCTATAATAATAAAAACATATCCGAAGGAGCTAAAGTGTGATTGTTTGTAAAATGCGCTGCAGACTTGCTCTTGCCACCAACAGTTATTGTGCCAGCTACAAAATAACATGATCCTTTATCGTGAGAAGCAATATAGAAATGGCACTCTGCTTTTAATTCAAAATTTTCTTGTTTTAATATTGTACCACAGACCTATCTGAATAGTAAACGATTTTGTTTATGCCAAGACGGCTTGTTGATGCCTTGGAGGATAAGCTTCTGAAACGAATAGAAAGATAACTAAATGTACCATTCCTATCAGTGGGGAGTCACATGAGTTCACGGAGTTACTAGATTCCATACAGGAGCAGTTGAGTGAATCAGAAGGTAATTGGTTGCGTGGTGACTTTCCTTTACAGGAAGTATGGGAAGCTCTTTATGAGATGAATTGTCATGCGGCCCTGGGTCCGGATGGATTGACGGTCCAGGTATACTTAAAATTTCAAAAGTTACTTTTCCCTATTTTAGTACAGGCGTATAACGAACTATGGTGGGGGGTAACATGTTACCAGATGCGATTTTCGACGCCTACGGAATACTTATTAGTAAAAAGAAGGTAGGCGGACATCAGGCGCATCAAAATTATGCTTTGAAAGATATAAGATTGATATCCCTGTTTAATGTTGATCATAAATTGTTAATGAAATGTTTCGGTAAACGGTTGAGTGTAGTTAGTTCTAAATTATTACATCCTACACCATATGGGTTGCCTGGTAGGAGACCGATTCATGAGATCGCGATGTCTACCAGGGAAGTAATTCGCTATACGCAAATTATGAAACTTAAAAATGTGGCACAGCTTAGTGCAGATTATACACAAGCATTTGATAGTATTCACCATGAATATTTCAGTAAGGTATTATTAAAAACAGGTTGCCCTGGCTCATTCATGACAAGTGCTGCCACAAATATTGAATAGAAGAACTATGAGGTTAGTGATTAATCAATGTTTAACGCCGAGTTTCGCGTTGCAACGCGTTTTTGCGCAGGGTTGTCCACTTTCTCCCTTACTCTTCTCCATTGCCGTAGCACCTTTAATTACTTTAGTAAACAACTCTCTATTGGGAGTAGTTTTTAAAGGGAGTTGTTGTAAAATATTCAGATATGTGAACGTCTATACCTTCATTATACGGCAACAATATGAACTTAGAAGAGTATTAGATATTATCAAGGGAGTTAACCATATTATGGGTTTAACCTTAAATGTAGCAAAAACACAATCCATGCCCTTGAGCGAGGTGCATTCATTTCATGGTTATCACAACTGAACAATATCACTGCAGATTAAACTTCTGGGGATATATTGGCAGCGAAACCTCAAACAGACTGCTATGAGTAACGCTACACGCCTGGCACAAAAGATGCGTGGTCGCATGACTCAATTTAAAATGGCGTTCAATACTATCAAGGCTAGGAGTCGGTTTCTAACCACGTATGTCTTTAGTATGGTCAGGTATTTTATGCAAATTTTCCGAATCCCAAAAAAATATATCAGCACAATTGGTGAAACATAGCGGATACTTTTTATGGAATTGACATACTTTGGGGGTGCCTAGGTAAGTTTTAGTGTTGCCACGTATAGATGGCGGTATAAATTTGACTAATTTAAAGTGGCAATCTCATGCATTACGATTAAGAAGGTTGATTCAAATCTTAACCGATGATGTAGAAACGTTCTTACATACCTGGTTATTTGATATTTTTAAAATGAATCGTTTGCCCTTACCATGACAGCGGACCCCGTCGCAACGTATTATACCAGACCAACTGGACGTTTTTACGCAATTGGCATATGACTACGTTAATACGGAGGGAACTAAAGTGAAGACCTTGTATGGTCGACAACAATTACAACATCTCAATCAATTAAGGCCGGACATCCTAGAGAAACATCATGTTAACGAACCCAGAGTATTGAAAAATTTAACAGATGTCGTGAACTTCCCGTGATGATCCATAATGTTATTGCCCCGAGACTGAAATTGTTTCAATTACAGATCATAACTAGTCCGCTATGTCCTAAGTACGGAGATCCAGATGATCTATTTTTTACATCTATTGACAAGATGCCAGCACCTGAATCAGTGTCTTAGCACTTTACATGGGTGGTTAAATACTTTATGGCAGACTGTAAGGTCTTTTTCGACAACGTTAAATTATACGAGGACACCGATACATTGGTATCTTCCACCGGTGAAACGCAAATTTCATAACTGGCTTCAGGCGTGCACATTGTTTTTTTTTTTATTATTATTATTTTCTTTTTTTTTTACGAGAACATGAGTTTACGACTGTGGACGAATATAAAGAATATATACGTACACAACTACAATTCAATAAAAAAAAAAATGTTTAGTAATGAAACGCGAGGTTTACAACGGATATTAGTGTAGGTAGACGAATGTTTGACCTTGGGTTAACGGTCAGGTTCGGTATGCTAGTTTGCATTGAAGGAATAGGGTGTTAACACTGTGGTCATTCTTGGTGGTGTCAAAGTGTCAATTTCCATGTTATTGTTTAAGTGAGATATTTTGTTATGAGTTATGTGGTGGATCAGAGTTCGAGGGATGTAAGGTGGGAGACAATGGTTTGATTTTTTTTGCATTGTTAGGTATTATCGGGGTTTTGGTTTAAGTAAGGCTTAATGGTTATTGGTAGTAAGTTGGAAGAGATGCACACAGAAGAATAATTAACAAGAAATTAAGGATAGTGCTTTGGTTGAATTTGTAATGGTTAATGCATGTAACAATGGCTTAATTAATAATAATAATAATAAAAAGGATAGTGTTGTGCTATAATGAGTCACTAATCGTGCAATATCTGTCACATTCTGTTCTACCTTGAAATTTCAAATGTATGATAAAAGGCTGAGGAGCGAATATTGAAGAACTACAAGTAAGTTTATTTTTCTGCTACACACACCATACATGGAGTAGTACTACAGGAATAAATATAAAGCTGTTGTTAATAGTTTACTGAATTTTTAGTCTCGTGTTTAAAGTCATAGAGAAACAGCTACTGTCTCAAAAGTTAAACCAATTGTGAAAAATCACGTTAAAAAAAAAAAAAAAAAAAAAACTTTGTAAGGAGATCCTGATGAATGGTGAATTCACTAAATTAGTAAAGGTGGTTAGTCTGAAAATACCCCGACAATGGGATCCTTGCAGTACAGCTATAATTGTCTAGGCATGTATTTAAGGAACATTTTTCCTGACAAACGTAATAGTCAGGAGTTGTAATTAGTAATTATTATACAAAGTAATATCAAATTTGAAAAAAAAAGAAGAAAGAAATAGTAGTGAAGCAACATGAACTTGTATTATCGAACAATCCAAACTCTGATTGTTTACTTTTCACAACAATTGAAGCTCTTTAAAGTTTTCAACCAGGTGTAGTGACAAAGTAAACTGTCTTGTTCTTTAAAATGCCTGTAGAGAGCTCTACATCTTTCCTGTTTCTATTTATTTATTTAATTTTTAAATTTGGTTCCAAATAGACTTTTCTTACTCCAAAAACGCTATTCTTTGAATATGTTCGATTTTTTTTATTTATTTATTTATTTATTTTTTTGTAATATTGAAGGACCGTAAGTCAAATGAATAAGCTTTTTTTTTTGTCCCACAACCTACCCATAACCAAGTACTACAGTAATAAAAATCACATTGTTAGTAGTAGGCCTTTATTAGATTGTTCATCTCCATATTTTACAAGAAATTCCAGTTCTTTTAGAAAAATAAAGAGATGGTTTGAAATACTGGCGGATATATACACACACACAAAGAATTTTTGTTACAAGGTTTCTTGTTGAAAATTACTAATACACTAGTATGACTGTACTAAGTGATTTAATTATTTTTTTTATTACAGAAAACTGCGGAATGATGTCAGGTGACAGTAAGAATCCACCCACGAGCATGCAGTTTTACGGACAAGTAGAAGAGCCTGGTAGTAAATTATTAAGGAAAACAAGGGAAGAACCTCTTTTCCCTATAGGTATTATTTGCTTCTTATTTTCTTTATATTTCACCTATCTTATACAATATATCAAGTGGAAAATGGTATTTCAACATGTATTTAGCTCAGAATCAAAGCAGATACAACTCGAGTGGTGTATATGTACAAATTGATCAGCGCCTTACCCAATTTAATTATACTTGAAATATGATTTTATTACTCTGTTACAGTATTGCCAATATTTTGGACGTACATATTTTAAGTGGATCCATGTTTAATGCTTAATCATTTTAACCATTTTATCTAGATCAGTGGTTTTCAACCACCGGTCCGCTAAACAGTTGTACTGGTCCTCGGCAAATTAATAATTGAATTATTAAATATTGTAGATATTTACAGCTTAAAACTTGAAACAACTAAAGTCTAGTGATGTGCTTACTGTTACTGGCGTCTTTCCGGTCCTTGAAGGTTTGTCCTCGTAATATGCCGGTCCCTGAGTATTAAATGGTTGAAAAACATTGAACTAGATTGCTTCATGGTTGTGTGTGCAGTGTGGGGAAAGAAAGTACCCTGTTGAAATTTTCATACCACTTTGAAATTAACGGTGTTAGGTCCTTAATTTAGACTGCTTGGACCCATTATTCCCTATAAGCGAAACATTAGAAGATAAAGGTTGTCACGGTGAATAACGTTACTGGTAAATGGTAATAGTAGGAATTCTTAAATAAATAACATATTAGTTATTAATTCTCCGAATTGCCTGATACTAATACATCGGACTCGTTTTAATTCGAACTCCAAGGGGATATCGGCTTGATCCTCAGATGCCTTACTTACTTACTTACTTACTCACTCACTCTCTCTGTGTGCGTGGGTTTTTTCGGGGTGCTCTCGTTTCCTCCCACTTTCTTCATTTCACCTATTCATCCCATCATCATCCATAGTTGCCTAAAGCCCTTAAAATAAATTCAAAAACTTACTTGCTTCCGAAAGTCATAAGACTTACGGAACTGCAAGTTCATCGCCGCAGTAACAAACGTTCTCCATAGGATTCTATCCTGAGCAAGCTCAAGCTCAAGCTTTTTTTCATAAACATCTACTTCTTGAAGATCCATTCTAATATTGTCCTCCCAACGGTCTATTTCCCCTCCTGCTTACCAACCACGATTTCTTCGTCTTTCCTCCATCCGAGCTACATGGCCTGCCCACTTTAGTCGTCGTGATTTCATTATGCAGTCTCCTCCATTCATCTCGCCCCGTATATCTTTCTCAAGACCTTATTTTCAAACACACGTAATTTATGTTCATCTGCTAGGGTCGTACTCCAACTTTCGCAACCGAAAATTATTACCGGCAGAATAACCGCTCTGTAAATTTTCAATTTCAACTTGATGTTAATTGAGAGGTTAAGAGTTTCTGGACTGAGTAGAAACATGCGTTGTACTAAGACATCGGTGTTACTCTTAGAATTGAATTGAGTGTTGTCAACACAGATGCCCAAAGGCCTTAAAATAAGTTCAGATTCAATTCCAAGGGAATATAAAAGAGATTCGAATGATCCAAAATTTAAATTAACAAAAATATGAATTATTAAAGAAAATCAATGAAACAAAACTATTTACTAACAAATGTCGTGACAATGCAGTGGTGGACCTTACGTTAAAAACAGCCTTATTTTGTGCATGGTCCTATAGTGGAAGAAAAATTTCTTCTCAGAATTATTAAGCTACTAGGAAAAGGAAAACACATTTAAATAAGTGTAATGCAATCGCATACATGTGTAACAACGTTAGCTGCCTCGTGACTCTTGTTTGGTTTGGTTTGTTTATTGAAATTTGAATTTTATTTAAGGCCTTTAGACAACTTTGGCTCAGGCCGTTCTTTTGTTTCTTTTTACATGGTTAACAAACTTTTCAGTTTTATTTATCACTTGAACTTTAGTGCAGTTAAAAATACTTCCACATGTATTTGTCCTTTGGTTACTGGAGGAGGGGGGTTAAGGACGTACATGTGCACACTTAAAAGGGGTGTACAGTCCCATGTGATTGAGCAGAGGGTGATCGCTGCATGCTAGCAAACACAAATTTTCACAAGTAGACAATGTTGGTTTGGTTCCGAAAATCTAAACAATATAATTACAATAAAACTTTCAGAGAAGATACTCCAGATAAACAAAAATCCTGGATAGGCATTTCCTTGCACCATCCACGACAGCTTGATTTAAGAAGTATATACCTTCAAAAGATAACAGCAAAAGTTCTTCAAATATACCACCCAAGACATTAGAGAAACGTTTCACCCAATATAAAAGTTACTTTGTTTGTAGAGATGCCGACACTGGAGTATATCATATTACATGCCAACGTGGGGAGAAGAATGTAGGCGTGACGAAAAGAAACCTTGAAACTATTATCGCCGAAGATGTCAAAGATGCACAAAGAAACTTCAAGTCTTTCTCAGCATTTAAAATGCTCATTTCACAGTATTGCAAATGCGGTAATATTAAAAAAGACAAGATCCCATAAAAGAAAGAATAGCATATGAAAAGTTTTATATAAATAAACAAATTAGCGCTGCGATTCTATTAACAGTCGCGAAGGCTCCGGACCGTCGATACAATCTCTCACACACACTTGTAGGTTCTTTTGTTTTATTCTGAAATGGCTGCATTCCATCGGTTATTATCTGACACTTCTTCCATCCTTTCCACGTAAACAGCGCCATATTCACCTGCAATATATACACTGTTGACAAGGTTATGCGTACTGTTTAACCCAAAATTTTCCTTCCACCCGTGTTTTTGAACTTCCTGACCAACTGATGAAGCGACCGTATTGCTACGCGAAATTATTTGTGGATACGTATTTTTATTGTTTAGCGAGGAACACCTGGTTCCCCGAAAGATAACCGAGGCCTGATTTTCACGTTACGAAACAAATTATTATTTTAACAACCCTAGTGTATGTGTGTGTGTGTGTTTTTTTTTTCTTTTCTTTTTTTTTTTTACCAAAGTTAATTTAGAAAAAATTTCCTTCCTCAACCAACCGACTGGTGTTCATTTTCGTAGGACTCTTTCAAATGTAGGCAAAGAGTCATCTGATTCTTCACAAATATTCTTTTCTCATCTGGCCTGTTATGATCATCACTGCTCATCATATATTTTCTTGGTTTCTTTTTTCCTTTTGCTTTGCAAGCACTACAAAGCAACGCCGATGTCTTAGTAGAAGCGTGCGATGAGATAGGTCTACAGGTAAACATAGATAAAACAAAATACATGATAACAAGCCGAAACACAGGGAATGAAGGAAATAAAAATATAAGAATTAGTGATGAGGTCTCAGAGAAAGTAAACAAATTTAAATACTTGGGAGCATACGTAACAAGCAAAAATGAGGTCACGGAAGAAATAAAAAGTAGTTTAGTATCGGGCAACGCATGTTTCTATTCAGTCCAGAAACTTTTAACATCGCGATTAATATCAAGAAAGTTAGAATTAATAATATACAGAACGGTCATTCTGCCGGTAATACTTCACGGTTGCGAAAGTTGGAGTTCCCACCCTAGCAGATGAACATAAATTACGAGTGTGTGAAAATAAGATTTTGAGAAAGATATGCGGGCCGAAACGCGACGAGATGACTGGAGAGTGGAGGAGACTACATAATGAAGAACTCCACGGACTATACGATTCACCAGATGTAAAAATAATGAAATCGCGACGACTAAGGTGGGCAGGCCATGTAGCTCGGATGGGGAAAAAATGAAGATTACATTCTATCCTGGTTGGAAGGCCGGATGGAAGAAGACCATTGGGAAGACCGAGACGTCGTTGGGAGGACAATATTAGAAGAGATCTTCAAGAAGTAGGTGTTCGTGGTGAAAACTGGCTTGATATTTCCCAGGATTGAATCCAGTGGCGAACGTTTGTTACTGCGGCGATGAACTTACTAGTTCCATAAGCTATAGAGGTAGTTAGTTTTGCAAGCAGATTTGTTCCTTAATTCATTTTCAAGTCTATTCTTCTCTAGTAACTTTGATAAACTTCAGATTTTGGCCCATTTTAGTAACTAATGAGTTCGACGTTTCTAGATTCCATTAGCTGTTAAGTTTGTAACATTCACGCCTCAGCCGAGATTCGAATCTTGGAAACGGTGGCCTGAAGCCTCAGACCACACCTCTACCGCGGTCGGCCAGTCTTCTCTGGTGTTGAAGTTTATGTGACTGATCTTGCTCTTTTCTTCTTCTTCTGTGTGTTGTTTACAGGAGGGAGCTTTGGGAAACAGCCTTGTCCGTTGTGATGTTACAAAGGTTCCTTTTCTTCCCTACACCGCAGTAGAAGTAGATTGTGTGACTTGTTGCTGTTTGGTCAGAATTTTCAGAAATTGAAGGAACAGGACCAGTAAAATGTGTTGTCATTCCTGAAGGTTCCGCAGCAGAATTACTTGGATCTGTTACATATACAAATAGAACATCCTCATCGATAAACACATTCTAGTCAAGTAGGAATATACATGTCTTTAAAAAGTAACTTTAATATTCATTGGTGTCGGGAGCAAGATTGACAGGGTGGCCACTCTACCGGGAAAAGTCAGGGAATTTTTAGTCTCATAGAATGGTCACCCTAATTGAACCGTAAGTGCTGGTTTACCATATAGATTCATTGTTTTACCAGGATGATTTAGCATCCAGGAACTTGTTGCAACTTTGTAAAATGATTTAACAGGCCCAAAAGCAGTAACATCCAAAGATTGCAGTGTGTTACTGCAATGAGGAGCTAAAGTATATAGAATAATCCCATTCTCCTATGTAAACCGACATACTTCAATTGAAGTATAACTGGTATGATTGTCCGTCCGTAGTACAACTTTGCTTTTATTGGTGGTAGGCATTACATACTTCACAAACTGATTAAAAAAATGAACAGAAGTTTTAGAATTCAATCAATCTCACTTGTATTTGCTGCTTTTTTGTTTTCTTTTTTGAATTTTCTGTATTGTCTTTGGGCATATCAGGCTTAAGCCAGGATAGGGTGGGGGAGAGGATATTGGAAGGTAGTCAGTCAGGACCTAATTTGTAGGTACAATTCTGGCATTTGCGTGGTGACAGGAAAACTCTAATCAGGATGGGTGGCCGCTGAGATCGCTTCCAGGACCTTCCGATTACTAAACCAACGCTCTACCAACTGAGCTACGACCGCTTGGTGGGATTTGTTGCTCTCGCAGAGCCTACAGGTGCACCTCTCAACATGTATTCTTTCAAATGAACACGTGGAAATAAAAAAACAAATCTGTAATCTAATTACCAGTAGCACTTACAGCAGAACACAATGTCACAAGATTTTTCTCATCAGCAGATGTTGCTTTCCCTACTTCTTTAGATCTTTTTGTGGCTAACACTGTTGTATGATTGTGTATTGTTGTAACAGCTGTTTCATCAAAATTTCAAATTTGTGCATTCCAGCCCCAACAAACCTACTGTTAATATGGACCTTCTTTCATTTGGTCCGAGTGCTACCGCATGGATTTTTAGTTGTCCTCGCTATATGATGCAATAATCGTTCAATTTGATTGCATCCATCCTTTTTCACTTTCTTAGCACCTGAAGGTACAGGCATTTAGAATGTGTGTTGTTTTTGTATCGTATAGCGCCATTTAGTGAGGACTTAAAGACTAATCTTTGACGTATTTTAGATGATAATGGAAACTAGATAAATTTGAAAATCATCTTGTCTCCAGATGTAATGTACGTAAATAGTTTTGAATGATCGGTTATTTATGTGAAAATAAGGATTTTAATGTACTCACCAAATATCAGATTTTTTTTGTTAAATTTCGGTAGGTATGTGTTAAGGAATTCAGTAGTGTGTTATTAGTCCTTGGCAATTCTTAGAAAACTTGACGGATTAGCATAAGTTTTACGGAAAGGTCATACAGAAGTCATTTCATTCTGTAGCTGAAAAGTTTTTGTCACTTCGTTACAACTTTGTTGTGCGCGCTTTTCTGTCCTTGTCCTTGAGATTGGAAGTAAAAATATTAAAGATTTAGTGAAGTCCGTTGACAGCAAAGGTAGCTTCCCCTTCGTAATAGTTGAAGAAGAAAGTAAAAAAAAAAAAAAAAAAAAAAAAAAAGCATATGACAAAACGTTTTGTAAGAGTCGTTAATGTAAGAAAGAACACCTGACTTCTTTGACAAAAAGTGAAATTTTTGAAGTCACGCTACTGATGCACATTATTTTTGTGTCTATAATTCAACCATATTGATTGATTAATTATTAAATAAGATAATACTTGATGTAGTTGAAGATACATTCATTTGAACCTTCAATTGTTGTCATTGCACTGACATGTAAAATAATTTTGTATTACTTCG
>JAGDQP010013273.1:27603-48231 GCA_022664845.1 Lepisma saccharinum | reverse complement strand
TAGGTGTAATTAATGTGGTGTAAGTCCCGAGCTAATTGTGCACAAAGCCTGGGAATGCGTGCACAAAAGATTTAGATGGTTTTTAATCAAATTTGCGTTTGTAGGGATGCTGATATTTACTTAGCATAGGGGTAATTAATGTGGTGTAGTTCCCGAGCTTATTGTGCACAAAAACTGGGAATCCGTGCACAATCGTGCACAAACGATGCACAAAAGATTGAGATGGTTTTTAATCAAATTTACGGTTGTAGGGATGCTGCCGTTTACTTAACATAGGTGTAATTAATGTGGTGTAGTTCCCGAGCTTATTGTGCACAAAGGCTGGGAATGCGTGCACAATCGTGCACAAACGGTATACAAAAGATTCAGATGGTTTTTAATCAAATTTGTGTTTGTGAGGATGTTGCCATTTACTTAGCATAGGGGTAATTAATGTGGTGTAGCTCCCGAGCTAATTGTGCACAAAGCCTGGGAATGCGTGCACAAAATATTTAGATGGTTTTTAATCAAATTTGCGTTTGTAGGGATGCTGCTATTTACTTAGCATAGGGGTAACTAATGTGGTGTAGCTCCCGAGCTAATAGTGCACAAACTCTGGAATGCGTGCACAATCGTGCACAAACGTTGCACAAAAGATTGAGATGGTTTTTAATCAAATTTGCGTTTGTAGGGATGCTGCCGTTTACTTAAGATAGGTGTAATTAATGTGGTGTAAGTCCCGAGCTAATTGTGCACAAAGGCTGGGATTGCGTGCACAATTGTGCACAAACGATGCACAAGAGATTGAAATGGTTTTTAATCAAATTTGCTTTTGTAGGGATGCTGCCATTTATTTAGCATAGGGGTTATTAATGTGGTGTAGCTCCCGAGCTAATTGTGCACAAAGGCTGGGAATGCATGCACAATCGTGCACAAAAGTTTGAGATTATTTTTAATCAAATTTGCGTTTGTAGGGATGCTGCCGTTTACTTAACATAGGGCTAATTAATGTGGTGTAGCTCCCGAGCTAATTGTGCACAAAGGCTGTGAATGCGTGCACAATCGTACACAAACGATGCACAAAAGATTAAGTAGATTTGTAATCAAATTTGCGTTTGTAGGGATGCTGCCATTTACTTAGCATAGGGGTGATTATGTGGTGTAGCTTCCGAGCTAATTGTGCACAAAGGCTGGGAATGCGTGTACAATCGTGCACAAACGATGCACAAAAGATTGAGATGGTTTTTAATCAAATTTGCGTTTGTAGGGATGCTGCCATTTTCTTAGCATAGGGGTAATTAATGTTGTGTAGCTCCCGAGCTAATTGTGCACAAAGGCTGGAAATGCGTGCAGAATCATGCACAAAAGATTGAGATGGTTTTTAATCAAATTTGCGTTTGTGAGGATTTTGCCATTTACTTAGCATATGTTTAATTAATTTTGTGTTGCTGCCGAGCTAATTGTGCACAAAGGCTGGGAATGCGTGCACAATCGTGCACAAACGGTGTACAAAAGATTGAGAAGGTTTTTAATTAAATTTGCCTTTGTAGGGATGCTGCCATTTACTTAGCATAGGGGTAATTATTGTTGTGTAGCTCCCGAGCTAATTGTGCACAAAGGCTTGGAATGCGTGCACAATCGTGCACAAACAATGCACAAAAGATTAAGTAGATTTGTAATCAAATTTCCGTTTGTAGGGATGCTGCCATTTACTTAGCATAGGGGTGATTATGTGGTGTAGCTCCCGAGCTAATTGTGCACAAAGGCTGGGAATGCGTGTACAATCGTGCACAAACGATGCACAAATGATTGAGATGGTTTTTAATCAAATTTGCGTTTATAGTGATGCTGTCATTTACTTAGCATAGGGGTCATTAAAGTGGTGTAGCTCCCGAGCTAATTGCGCCCAAAGCCTTGGAATGCCTGCACAATCGTGCACAAACGATGCACAAAAGATTGAGATGGTTTTTAACCAATTTTGCGTATGTAGCGATGCTGTTTATTACTTAGGATAGGGGTAATTAATGTGGTGTAGCTTCCGAGCTAATAGTGCACAAAGGTTGAGAATGCGTGCAGAATCGAGCAGAAACGATACACTAAAGATTGAGATGGTTTTTAATCAAATATGCGTTTGTGAGGGTTTTGCCATTTACCTGGCATAGAGGTAAATAATGTGGTGTAGCTCCCGAGCTAATTGTGCACAAAAACTGGGAATGCGTGCACACTGGTGCACAAACGATGCACAAAAGATTGAGATGGTTTTTAAGCAAATTTGCGTTTGTAGGGATGCTGCCATTTACTTAGCATAGGGGTAATTAATGTGGTGTAGCTCCCGAGCTAATTGTGCACAAAGGCTGGGAATGCGTGCACAATCGTGCACAAAAATTGAGATGGTTTTAATCAAATTTGCGGTTGTGAGCATTTTGCCATTTACTTAGCATAGGGTTAATTAATGTGGTGTAGCTGCCGAGCTAATTGTGCACAAAGGCTGGAAATGCTAGTAGAATCGTGCACAAACGGTGTACAAAAGATTGAGATGGTTTTTAATCAAATTTGCGTTTGTAGGGATGCTGCCATTTACTTAGCATAGGGGTAATTAATGTTGTGTAGCTCCCGAGCTAATTGTGCCCAAAGGCTGGGAATCCGTGCACAATCGTGCACAAACGATGCACAAAAGATTGAGATGGTTTTTAATCAAATTTACGGTTGTAGGGATGCTGCCGTTTACTTAACATAGGTGTAATTAATGTGGTGTAGTTCCCGAGCTTATTGTGCACAAAGGCTGGGAATGCGTGCACAATCGTGCACAAACGGTATACAAAAGATTGAGATGGTTTTTAATCAAATTTGTGTTTGTGAGGAGGTTGCCATTTACTTAGCATAGGGGTAGTTAATGTGGTGTAGCTCCCGAGCTAATTGTGCACAAAGCCTGGGAATGCGTGCACAAAAGATTGAGATGGTTTTTAATCAAATTTGCGTTTGTAGGAATGCTGCCATTTACTTAGCATAGGGGTAACTAATGTGGTGTAGCTCCCGAGCTAATTGTGCACAAACTCTGGAATGCGTGCACAATCGTGCACAAACGTTGCACAAAAATTGAGATGGTTTTTAATCAAATTTGCGTTTGTAGGGATGCTGCCGTTTACTTAACATAGGTGTAATTAATGTGGTGTAAGTCCCGAGCTAATTGTGCACACAGGCTGGGAATGCGTGCACAATTGTGCACAAACGATGCACAAGAGATTGAAATGGTTTTTAATCAAATTTGCTTTTGTAGGGATGCTGCCATTTACTTAGCATAGGGGTTATTAATGTGGTGTAGCTCCCGAGCATATGTGCACAAAGGCTGGGAATGCATGCACAATCGTGCACAAACGGTGCACAAAAGATTGAGATGGTTTTTAATCAAATTTACGTTTGTAGTGATGCTGCCATTTACTTAGCATAGGGGTAATTATTGTGGTGTAGCTCCCGAGCTAATTGTGCACAAAGGCTGAAAATGTGTGCAGAATCGAGCAAAAATGATGCACAAAAGATTGAAATTTTTTTTTAATCAAATTTGCGTTTGTAGGGATGCTGCCATTTAGTTAGGATAGGTGTAATTAATGTGGTGTAGCTTCCGAGCTAATTGTGCACAAAGGCTGGGAATGCTAGTAGAATCGTGCACAAACGATGCACAAAAGATTGAGATGGTTTTTAACCAAATTTGCGTTTGTAGGGATGCTATCGTTAACTTAGCATCCCTATAAATAATATTCTGTAACTCCTGAGTTAATTGTGCACAAAGGCTGGGAATGCGTGCACAATCGTGCACAAAAGATTGAGATGGTTTTTAATCAAATTTGCGTTTGTAGGGATTCTGCCATTTACTTATCATAGGTGTAATTAATGTTTTGTAGGTCCCGAGCTAATTGTGCACAAAGGCTGGGAATGCGTGCACAATCGTGCACAAACGATGCACAAAAGGTTAAGATGGTTTTTAATCAAATTTGCGTTTGTAGGGATGCTGCCATTTACTTAACATAGTGGTAATTAATGTGGTGTAGCTCCCGAGCTAATCGTACAGAAAGGCTGGGAATGCGTGCACAATCGTACACAAACGATGCACAAAAGATTGAGATGGTTTTTAATCAAATTTGCGTTTGTAGGGATGCTGCCATTTACTTAGCATAGGTGTAATTAATGTGGTGTAGCTCCCGAGCTAATTGTGCACAAAATCTGGGAATGCGTGCACAATCGTGCACAAACGATTAAGATTGAGATGGTTTTTAACCAAATTGGCGTTTGTAGGGATGCTGGCGTTAACTTAGCATCGCTATAAATAATATGCTGTAACTCCCGAGTTAATTGTGCACAAAGGCTGGGAATGCGTGCACTATCGTGCACAAAAGATTGAGATGGTTTTTAACCGAATTTTCGTTTGTAGGAATGCTAAGGTAATGGACCTTTAATTCACACAATTCGCCCCGTTAATTCCCTTATTTAAACTGTCATTGCAGCCCAAGAAGAATCTTTCCAATAAACATGTAATTGATGTTCTATTGCAATTTCATACAAATTTTCATCACAATATACCTAGCAATTTCTCACACAGAGGTGTTTTATTTTGTACCCTTAAATGTTCTCAAATCCCTTTCGCACCCTGTATAGAATTAAAACCTTGGGTTGATATAATGGTTAATGACTTCATTTGTGCGCGTGGTCACGGATTCAATCTCCGCCAGGATCTATTCAGAGGAGTGGCTGAATGAAGCCCACTTTACCAACAAGCTGAATGTCCCATTTTTATTGGCTCCCACTTCGTGTATACTGTAATAAAAAATTAACAAATCAGGAAATAAAACTAAATTTGTAATTAGATCTTAACAGGGTAAAACAATTGTGGCTTATTTTACATATTTTTATGCATATTTCCTAAATCATCGTTGTCTCTTACTCAAGTGTAATAAATTTGTAACAGGTGCAGGGATGACTACATAATACTGCAAAAATGAATTTAATCAGTTATTCCAGGTGCTAAAATATGAAGGAAGAGGAAAAAAAACTCATTTAATGTGTGCAAACCAGATCCCTGCATTTGTTCTGGATCTAATTCTATACTCACACTTTTCAACGCGAACGGTTTCGACCAAAAATTGGACTTGATTGTCACGATTTTTTTTATTGGGATTGTCAGTCATTATTTGGCATCATCAGCAGTCCTATTCTGAGTTATCTTTCCTAGGGTCTTTCTGTTTCACCAAGCAAATACTGGGTCGTTATTTGTACTACGAGCCTGGAAGCTATCTTGACTCTATTTAAAATTTATTCTTCCCAAAGGAAAATCTATATCTGCCTTCAAATTTACTAAAGAAAATAAACGAATAATATAGAATACATATATCGATAAATGGTTATATAAATATCCATACTTCGTATCTCCTACTTGCCTTAGTAAGATACAGATAAAATGAAGTTTATGGGCGGTAACAGCACTATGGCTTACGCCTGTCCCGATACGGGAAAGACCCTTACATTGGTCATGTCAAAACGTAGCTGTTTATTAAAATATTAAAAAATAATATATAAAAGATGAAAATGTAAAAGGTCTTCACACTCAACCTACTCGTGTAAATGGCCAGTATAATGAGGAAGCCTGTAAATGGGCCCTCACAAGATAAAACAAAAATACACCATAAAACGTAACAGCTAAGGAGCATATTCATATAAAATAAACGGAAATCATAAAACTCTGCAAAAACAAGTAAAAATATTACTATTTAAGTTTATATCTCGGTTTCCCTTTCCTTCCCACGAAATTAAAATCCATATCCATCAGGTGGTCCTCAACCATGTCGGAGGACAAAGATGAACTCGGTTGATGGATAGTATGTGCAGACTCTTCCTGAGCTAATTGTGCAGCCAAAACGTTCGTCAAAGTCTTAATGCTTGTTGCGAGAGGCGAAGTTCGAGCTAATTTGGAGACTTTATAGGGACTATAAGTAGACTTAACCCGTGGAGTTCTAGAACTCTGCACAGGTGGTTTTTGTCCCTGAATCTGTGTCGGCATATTGTGAGAAGTCTCTGATCCTTTGGGAGGCTTCGGAGGATCTACATGCAAATCAGACTCTGTTTGTGTTGAGACATTAACTGTCTGGGTACCAACCGAGACAGTTTTAACTGGTAACTTGGCTACATGTGAAAACGCACCAGAGTGAAGGGTGCGATGAGACTCTTAATTGACGTTTAGCATCACCAGCGGATATTTTCTCTAATACCATCACTCTCGAATTCGTTTTCCCTCCTGAAAAATAGGACAGTCACGCGACCAGGCCGTGTGCTCACCCTTGCAATTAACACACTGAGGTTTCAGTGACTTACAAGGATCCGCACCATGGCTACTGGTTCCGCATATTGCACATACAGCAGAGGTCGCATTACACGACGGGCTGGTGTGTTCATAGTGCTGACATTTAAAACAGCGTAGCGGACTGGGTATATATGGGCGGACAGGCAAGCAGTAGAATGCTGCCTTCACGTCCTTAGGAAGCTGTGGCATGGCAAACGTCAAAATTAGCGACCCCGTAGGTTGGAGTTCTCCACTCTTTCGTGTTTTAATGCGACGAACGCTAACTACTCCTTGGCTGGTAAGTTCGTTCTTAATCTATTCTTCAGGGACATCTTGCAAGTCCCAACAAGATATTACGCCCTGAGTAAAGTTCAGTTGACGTTGTGGTTCAACTTGAACTTCGAATGGTCCTAAGGTTTTCATTTTTAAGAGATTAGTTGACTGTTTATTATTGGTTGTCTCCACGAGCAAGGTGCCGTTGCGAAGCATTTTAACATGCTTAAGCTCACCTGCAACATAATGAAGTTGTTTTTGTATAGTGAAAGGGGACCCTACAAACCACCTGGATTGTCTGTTTCACTCTTTACTTTAATCACAAGATATCGGGTGATAGTTGGTACGTTACTTGTCTGTTCCTCTACTTCGATTTTCTCTTCTTTGTCACTGCTTGATTCATTTGCTGTATACGCCTTCTTATTAACATCAGTGACATTCTCTTCGTTCTGTCTCTTTCTTTCTTTCTGCGAAGGCAACTTATTAGGATGTGGTGGAGCCATGATGAATGTTAGCCGTAAATGCCCACACTTCTCCGTCCTCGTTCTGAGGAGCCAACGAGGCTGCCGGGTACTATCCTCATCACCCTTGTCAGCAAGCTGGAAATCGAGGCGAAGTCCAATGACTTGGCGTCGAAATCACTTGCACTCCCGACTGATGGATACATGGAACACCCACTTCCCCAGTGTTGGCGAGACCAAAGGTCCGAAGAGCTCCCCAATGGCGCACTTCCCAGCCTCAACGAGCTAGACCATCCAAGAATCTGCTGCTAAGAACTACGCGCTATCCAATGGTTCCACCCCATTTCCTCGGGTCCCAGGGGCCATCGTCAATGCAAGTACATCCATAACACAGCCGTTCACATTGCGTGGGGGCGAAAGTCACAGCACAAGAGGAGGTGAAATAATGATCATCTGTGGATGAAAATGAGGTGAATGTGGATGTAACTCCTCTCTGCTGGTCCTCCTTTCAAGCAACGTAGGTGTTTAGCTGCGAGGGCTGATTGCAGCCAGCAAAAGCCGGCTGAACGATGGGGTCGCCAATTCTCTGCGCCGTATACGAGCAGCGATGGTCTGTTGCTCGGGCTATGTGATGGTTTCATCACGTTGCGGTCCGTAGACCTGCGATGAGGTCGCCAATCCCCTACGCAAGTGGAAATAATTCTCAACAGAGAAGCTCTCTGGCCCTGTTGTTGGACTTCCCATAGGCAGCAACGATGTTAGGAGATGCCAGGGCTGATTGCAGCCAGTAAAACTGACTGGGCGATGGGGACGCCACTTCCCGACGCCGGAACTTGCCTTAGTAAATATAGTTCTGGATGTTGAACAAACATCATGTGAAACTTCTAATTAACTAACTAGTTTGGTAGATAATTGTAAAAGTATCGTTGACTTTAATACACATTAATCACTATGTGCAGTTGCTGTGCAGGAGAGTTGCTAAATAGTTCGAATGTTTGCACATAGTTTCACAAATTGGATATATTCTACGTACACGTGAGGGATATGCTTTACTTTAGACGGCAACTTGGTAAATGTTTTGCACCTTCTGTCATGGAGATGGTGTTAAGTAGGCCTAATGAGTCTATTGATGATTTAACAATACTCTATGTGGTATAAGTTCATTTAAATTTGGTTGTGCTTGTCAGGGTGCACATTGAATTATGTATGAAAATATTTTTTCATGATAATGAATAAATAACTTAAGTCAGGCTAGGTCTGCAATTAAGCTCCTTTGATGTGCCTGAAAAGTAACTTCATAAAATTAAAAAAAAAAACACATTTCAGTTAAACTTGAACGATAGGATCAGATACAGAAAAAGAAAATTCGTTCGTGATTCATGATGAAATTTGGAATAGCTCTCTCTCTCTCTCTCCTGTTTAACTCCGTCAGCTATTTAGATTGGCGTGCACTACCTAAAATCCTAATGCTATGAACAAACATTTAGGCAAGGGGAAACTAAAACCGCGTCGTAAAGGTCCTAAGGCATTCAGGGACGGATTTACCACTAGGTCCGGGCTTGGGACGTAGCTTTAACAGGGGCGCACTTTAAAGGGAAAAATTACGAATTCCTATTTGAAGTGAGACGAAAATATATTTAGCAAAACATAAGAAACGTTAGCACCAAATACCATCACCTTTTACCTGGGAAACCCGTCTTACACAATTGACTTTAGACACTTTAAAGTTAGGCCGCTTTACATTAGAAATATTAAACATTATATTAGAAATATAATTTACTCCTAATTTTGTCTTTGTATACACCAATAATCATTTCAGTAAATACTACAAATATTCACGAAATTCAAAGAGCGAATTTCCGCTCAAGTTGAGTATAATATTTCATCTTGCGAGAGCGAAAAGAAGAACCGCTCTTTAGATCGGATTTTCATTGGGAAAACATGATAATTTCCCTCTTGAAAAGAGATGGGAGTAGCTCTTCTCCATGGGAACGTAATCTTGTTTAGATGAATTTCCATCTATTGAGATAAAAATAAAACATCTTTTGAACATTAAAAGTACACAATAAAATGTTAAAAATGTAAAAAGCAAAATGGAGCATTTTGTCTTAAAAAGTAGCAAAGAAAAGTAACGTTCTTATGAATAAACATTACTAAAGGAAAAATAGGTTGACTTCAGTACAATTTGAACCTATTATCTTACCGGCGAGCGAGGCAAAGCCTTATCTCTTAGGTAGATGGCCAACAGATAGAAAGCCCTTGAAAGGGTCTCCTTCGTCTCGTCAGGTATTTGAGATCAATGTTTAAAGTTTTCTGTTATACATCTCATTCCTGACGTCTTCTGTTATGTTTTTGTCAAGGATAAAATAATCGGGTCTTCTCTTGACTTTTTTAACTAAACACAATTAAATTCACAGAAACACTTCGTCTTTCGGTAACCTTCAAGGAAACAAATGACGGAGAAAAAACTTAACGAGAACCTATGATATTTGGCGTACAACTCTAAAAATCAGAAATCGTTCTTTCAAGTTTGAATAATAAATTACTTCCATAAATCATCGGAATCTCACCTAAAAATGTCACATTTTGCATGCAAAGCGAGATTGTCTAGTTAAAAACCACTCTGTTAGATTGCAAAATTTGCTCTAAAAGGGCAGTCCTTCTTTCCGTTCTAATTACGTACTTACTTAGTTTGTGGCTTACAGAACTTAAAAGCTCATCGCCGCAATAGCAAACGTTCACCACTGGATTCTATACTGGGCAAGGTCGAACCAGTTTTCAGCACAAACAAATACTTCTCAAAGTTCCTGTCTAATATTGCCGTTCCAACGTCATCTCGTTGGCCTAACGTCCTGGACCGCACGGCTACCAGGTCCGCGTTCGAACGCTTGTATATAAGTTTTTTTAAGTGGTCTCACTCCCTTCGGTTTAGTTATTAGTTTAGTGATTTAGTTAGGTGAGAAGTCCTCTTAAGAACGATGAATAATATAATTCAATACAATAGACTTAACATATCATTTATAGACTTTAGTCAATTCACTACAAAACCGACTATTGTGATAGTCCAGGACTTGATAATTGATTACATGAAACTTGAGAAACAAGATATTTTGGCTATTTAAACAGACAAATATTTAAAGAAAATTTAGGTAAAATTAAAGGATAAGTAGACAGACGATCGTGTGCTAAAGGTCTGTAAGAATAAAGGAACATATAAAGAATTTGGGATTAAGTGGTGAAAAAAGGCAAAATCACACCAAGTTTGGAATATTACACCCACTACCTTCTACACAACCTACAGATTTGGTGGTTCTAATGTAAAAACTGCATTAGATATGATGGAAATAAATTATGTAAAAAGAGGCCAGCTGCTGGAACAGTTCGTATTTGTGCTATTACAGTGATGAGTGGGTGGCCCTATGTGTTCAGTACATTTTCTGCATGATCCCAAGATTAGTATGTAGGTTAAATCAGGGCGCACCCGCAAGGCAAATTCTGTAATTTCGTTTGTTGTTTTCTTTTATATTTATAAATAAAGTTTTGTTTTTATAGGTAAAACTAGAAAGAATAACGTTCTGAATTATTGAACTATAACTGACGTCTGTTTTTGAAACAAATAAATGTGTAAATAAGACGGCCACCAAAGTTTAATGTAGACGTCTGCATATATGGAATGAAAAATACCTGGCCATTAGATCTTTAAATAGTGTTTTTTTTTTTGCTTTGAGGCAATAAAAGCAAGTAATCTTATGAACCATGTGATTTTTATTGGACATTCTCCTGCTTTGCATAATACTGCAACCGATTGCTTCTCGTAAGAGGAGTGGAGCTTGCAGCGTTGGTCGGATATCAGTGAGGCCATTGCTACCACCTCATTCCTGAACATTATTTGCAGGCGACCGTTTCTCGGAACGTGATATGGAACCTACATCGTGATCCCAAACTGTGGGCCGCGGGCCACTGATTCTCTTCGGAGGCTTGGAGACAGTAGCTCATACCACCAGTTCCTGAACTGTGGGCCGCGGGTGACTGATTTTCTTCGGAGGCTTGCAACCAGTAACCCACTTCTCATCCAGTGTTCCTCAACTTGCGGAAAACCAATTCTCCACGAAGGCTCGGAACCTGTTGTACGCATATCCTGGTCAATTCCTATAGATATAACCTCCCTGAGCAACCATTTCTCCTCGCGAGGCACGAAACCTAGCGAACGTGGTTTCTCACATAATTTTTATCACTTCTCCCCGGTGTCCTGCTTGCCCACTGTTATATTGTCCTGCTCTCATATGCCTATAACCTGAGAACACATGTCCTTAATACTAACCTGAGAACACAGGTAATTCCATGTGTAATTCACTAATTAACTAAATGAAAGAAAAGGGTGTAAATTAAACAAAATAACCGACTGTTCAAGAGCAAAAACGATGTATAAGAAACATGAATCGTAAACTTACAATGAAACCGGTTACAGAAGCAATGATTAGGAAACTAGAACAAGGCAACCGGAAAATCCATATACCATGGTAACAGGAAGTGGTAAACCAACGAAAAAAGTGGAAAGTGAAATGGATGTAACGAACAGAATATACACAGGACAAGCAACCACGAACCCGGTCAGGATATGGCTAGCTGATCAGTAAGTCAACTTGTCACTACATAAAAGATAAACTTGAAATAATAATAAAACAAGCCTGAGCCAAAATTGCGTAAAGACATTTAAAAAAAAATCTCACAAATATAATAACCACAGCCTTTAAAAGCAGACTGCTTAAACCGTGCTCCACCCAAACCGGAAAGAAAACGTATAGAACGTAATGAAAACCTAATACTACGAGAATAGTGAATACGTGGCAAAACCCTTAAGCACAAACAGTCTCACAGAATAGGAATTTGAGCGGGAATAGCTATAAACGTCTGGAACAAAACCAGTCACAATACTGTTACATTTACAGTAAGAGAGAATCCACCATCCTGCTGTCAACAGGAAGGAGCGGGCTACGGGTCTCCTATTACAAAGAAAGAAACTTGGAAAGCATGCTTCAATCTGAAAAGGAAAACGTATGAACCAAGAAATTCGGATGAATAGTACCATGTACATACGCTTTTTTCAGATGCATTTTATTTTTCAATTTCGTTATGATACTTTACTTTCAGACAAGAATGGAAAATATTATTTTCCACGTCGCTATTTAGTTTACGGGTATGGTATTTGTAGCAAATAATCCCAATACCCAGCGTACGTTTCATCGTACATTAGGGTGGCGTACTCTAACCTGGGACCTTTCTAGAGGGCGCAAAACTTCCCAAAATAATTTTTAGAGAAAAAATTTCCGATTAGACGAAAATTTCATCTTTTCGCGGGCCTCATGGGAACATATGAATGATTCCATTGAAAAGCTTGCGTTATTCTAAAGAGAATGATGTATGCAGCATGAAATTCAGATAAACAGTCTTAAAACAATGTCTAAAATTTGCTTGAAAAGCTCCGTAGTCGAAAGATTTAAATGGGTAGAAGAAAGGAAAAAAGAGAGAGGAGTGGGACACACTTGAAATTGTAGTCTAATACTCCTGAAAAAAAAATCAGCTTTACACTAATTAGTTCGCCATTAATAAGAGTTTTTGGAAATATCTCTTAAGATGTAAGGATAATGATATATCTAAACGAAATATTTACTCTTTAATGTGATGTATATAAAATTTGCAGACTATTAGAAGAAAATTTTACATATTTTCTGGATGCGAAAAGTCTGAATCTACGGTGGAATTCTCCGGGCCCTTCGCTGGATTCATCACTGTCTTGTAATCAATTATTGATATAAAATACAATGAAACGATGAAAAAGATAAATGGATATTAAACGATGCAGATACAAGTAAGAGGTAAGGAACTAGGACACTGTAACTTGCCTCTTTTTAGAATTATGATTTTTCGATTTCCTTTCTTTTCCTGTGAATTAACGAAATTATTATCCACACACTGACCTAGACATAAACACATGTTAATTCGTTTTGCAAATACCACGTGTGACTACCTAGAGAAATCATGAAATGCGAAATGTTGACTGAGTACATCAAAAATAATATTTCAGTCGGTGGAATCTATATTGTGTATTCGTTGCAAAGTCCAAACTTTAACAAATTTTAAAATTGTTTACTGATCATTGGTAGCTTTTTGGCGCTTTCAAAGATGAAGTTGATTTCATGGTTCGAATGAAATGTTGCGCTACTTTTTAATTTCCATAAATTTCTAGAAATGAAATATTACATTACAAACTTCATATAATTGGTTTCGGAGAATGTAAGCTCCAGAGCTCCGTGACTATAGATCCATGTTTTCACAGTTTAAAGAATCCATGCATACTTAGAGAAAAACATATGTTAGCTTTGGAAACCCAGTAGAAGATTTTGTACAAACGTGAAAGTTCTTTATGAATTACAAATGCTATAGAAGATATTAGTGAAGCAATCGTTTTTCTGTAATCTATTTATATCTTGTGATAAAGAATTAGAACAACGAAGTTACCAAACATTAAGATACATACAAAAAATAATTAATTAAAAATGAAATAAAATATAAGACACGTTTCAGGACAAATTAATTTTTATAGTCAGGGCTCTTTTCATTTCGGATCAGTATTAAATTATATTATAAATTACATACCCTTAACAGCTTTCTCTCCTCGATTGAGTTATACATTTAGCGTAATATTACCACATTATGTTTTCTGTGGTACTAATTAATTTCCATTCTTAAATGACACAAAACCCGCAGGTTTCTTGTGACCTTTTTTTTCGCAAAATTAGCTGCAGCTTTGAAAACATATTTGTACATATCTGGTAAATAGGGGGCCCATACTTAAAGGCTTACGTAACACACTGAAAATTTTTCGTTGTTTTGAAACCACTAATATGAAGCACTGGCTGTAAATGAACTGATTTTCGAAATTCGCTTAAAGAATTATTAATTTATTTTAATGCATTCAAGGCAAATACGATATGTAAGTCATAATTGTTAACGTCTGCCAAATGCTATCCTTTACCATATCTACTGGACATGAATGCCATATAAAGTAGACAATAACGCGTCTTCTGGGAGTTTGAGTATACGTTTTCACGACTTTAACCATACAATCTTGTACTTGACTATCCGTACTTCTTCCAGGATGTATGATCTTTTCGAATGCGTCGATCTGTTTAATTCCGTCACGTGACTTATTTGAAACTTTATGATCCCTTCTCCTTTGTGAGCGAGCCAGTGAATGTACTTCTAATGAAAACTCTCAATCATGTATTACTTTGTATCGTTGTACAAATACCTACAAACACAGAGCTGTCGATATTACTTGAAGTTCTATCTCCGATGCATATCATAGCATACATACAAAAAGATTGCCACGTCTGGTGAATACATTTCAAAGTTGAGTAAAATTAAATAAATAGAAGTTCTTTGTTACTCACGTACATCGCGATTGAAGACATGGAACACTTAAAAGGAAATCAATTTCCAACGTAAATGAAACTTCTTACTTTCGGCAGTAGCCATTTTATAGTGAAATCCAATACACTTAAGGGTATAAGTCAGTAAAGTATTAATGATCGTACATTAGTAGCAATTATTATATTTCTTTGTTGTGTCTATTCATGTCATCATTTACATTTATATTAACTGTTAAAAGCCCCATACACATGTAATCCCTGACGAAAATTTGCTGGTAACTGCTCATGAATTGGCGGTCTCGCATCTATGAATTGTATTATTTTGTTTTTCAATTTTATGAGCTGAACATATTTCTTTCCTCAAATGTCACATTCTCACTTTTCTCATGTGTCTTTCCACGTGTACTTTCAAGATACGTTTCTGTGAAAAACTATTTCCACATATGTCACATTTAAAAGGTTTTTCCCCTGTATGAATGATCATGTGATTCTTCAAATAGTTACGTTCGGAACATCTATATCCACATATTTCACATTGGTTAGGCTTCTCCCCTGTATGAATTTTCATATGATTCTTCAAGTACCAGCGTTGAGCACATTTAAACTCACATAATTTACATTCAAAAAACTTACCTGTATGGAATCTCACGTGTGTCTTTAAGTTACTGCTAGTAGCAGTTTGAAATTCGCATATTTCACATTGAAAAGGTTTCTCCCCTGTATGAATTCTCATGTGTTTCTTCAACGTACTGGTTAAAGCACATTTATATTTGCATATATCACATTCTAAAGGCTTTTCCCCCGTATGAATTACCATGTGTTTCTTTAAGCTACTGATTAAAGCACATTTATATTCACATATATCACATTCAAAAGGCTTTTCTCCTGTATGAATTCTCATGTGAAACTTCAGATTGTTACGTTCAGGGCATTTAAACCCACATATCTCACATTGAAAAAGTTCACCTGTATGGATTCTCAAGTGAGTCTTCAAGTTACTGCTATCAACAGTTTTATATTCGCATAATTCACATCGAAGAGACTTTTCCCCTATATGAATTCGTTTTACGTGCCTTTTCAAATTGCCACGTCGAGAAGATTTAAATCCACATATTTCACATTGAAAGGGCTTTTCCCCTGTATGACTTTTCAAGTGATTCTTCAAGCAACTACTTGTCGCAAATTTATTATCGCATATATCACACTCAAAGGGCTTTTCCCCTGTATGAATTCTAATGTGATTCTTCAAGTTGTTACGTAGAGTACATTTAAATCCACATGTTTCACATTGGAAAGACTTCTGCCCTGTATGAATTCTGAAGCGTTTTTTCAACTTACTGCTTTTATTACATTTGTTTCTGCCTATCTTAGATCGAGAAGACTTTTCCCCAATACAATTTTTCAGGTGTGCCTTCAATTGACTATTCTCCGTATAAATAAACTCGCAGATTTCTGATTGAAATTGCTGCTCTGAGTATATACTCGATACGTTATCGGAAGATGTTCGCTGGAAATATTCGTTCTCTTCATTGTATTGGTAATTATTTACATTATAAGACTTAAATTCTCCGCTACCACCCTGACAGAAAAGAGAAAATTTGTATGGTGTAACGTTGTTTTTTATTAAGAAATAGTTTTTCAAGTCCGAATTTTAATAAATATGTTAATATATAATAATTATTGAAAAGGTTATTGGTGAGTTTAGGAAACCATGGATACGTGATGGAGATAAATATAATATGAATTTCGTGAGCGGGTGCAGCACTAGATGATGGCAATACATATATAATGAAAGATTGATTTTTGCAGCTGTAAATATAATAGAACATTATGGAAAATCATAAGTGAAAGATTAAATCTGTGGTATTTGGCAGAAATTGATACGTCCATTCTCCTACTTTTTTCTTTTTTGCGTTTGTGTAAACGTCTGCCAGCTTCTTCCTTTCAGTGCTTTCAATGACTATAAGTCTTTGTTTGACCTTATGTTGCCAGAATGATGTAAACTTATGGGCAAAAGCATACTAAATAATGCAAAATTTCAATTATTCACATAGTTAATTACATTTTTCTGGTTTATCTTGAATAATAACTACGAGGGTCGCCCAGAAAGCAAAGGACGATTGGGCTTAACTAATAAGAATCTAAAGATATCATTGCAATACTTTATTTCCAATATTACCGGACCTTGGTCTATTCTTCAATGTAGTCGCCGTAGGGGTCGAGGCACTTACTGTAGCAAGAAACAAGTTTCCAGATACCACTGTTGTACTCTTCTGCCGTCAATGACTTGAACCAGGACGTGACTGCTCCTTTGAGGACCTCATCATTTGCAAACTGTGCCCATCAAAAAAATCCCACCAGACCCAAGGTGGTCTGTGCATTTTCATGTAAGAGATATCTTGAAATTTCTCTAGATTCATGTTAGGTGCTCAAAATGAACGGCTTTTTTTCTCAACGTTTTATCAACACTTTCTTTCAAGTCATCTGCGAAGAGAGACAGCCTGCCACTTGGATCCTCGTCCTACGCATTGGTTCTATAAAGACAAGAAAGAAATCTAGGTGCCCACGTATTTAACTTGTCAGGATTTTCAATAGGGACCGCCATTTTGACACACTGAGAGGAAAAACAGACGTGACCGCTGAGCAACGATTCTCGACTCACTCTGAGGCAGGGAGGGGAGCTGACTGACGCACAAGCAATCGCGGTGGTAGGGAATCTGCACTAAGCGTGATGCGAAAACATTCTTTACTTCCTGGACTACCCTCGTAGATTTTTCACTTATAGTACAAAATAGGAGTTTGTTGGTGTGATGTATTTTAAGCGTTTCATATTATTAAAAATATGTTGGTTAATGAGTTTTCGAAAAACAAAACAGTTTTCATCAACGAATTGTTATTCAAATTATTAACAATGAATAAGGTACTGAGACTATTGTCAAACATACTCTTGGTATAGTAAAACATGTGTATTGACAGTAAATAATATGCTATTTGGGCGCAACACTAAGTAATGCATAACTACATTAAAATAGATATGAGGAGTCTGGGGGCAAGGGATACAAGGGCCACTAATGAGTAAATAAGTTGAGGGTAATAATTTATATATAACTCGAAATATCTATGACACAAAAGCCTCATATTTTACACACACACAAAACCTAATCGGCCCACGTACCAAATATGAAATTATGAGCCACATATATTCCGGATTATATATAAAAGGCTACCTGAAACTTTTATTCGTCAATATCAATTGTATCCCTTAGCTTCTGGAGCCGCCAAATTAACTGAAAACTCAAGCGTACGAAGTACTTGTGCGTAGCACTCACACGAGTTATTGGGTATATTTCCAGAGAAAGCACTTTTTGAAAATGATTCTTCAATTTAGGGGATGCAATAAGGATCATCTAGGTCGGAAAACTTATTTCAAGAAGTTCTCTAATACCTGACTCATTCTCATTATTCATTAACACCTCGCTCAAGGACCCAAATACGGAACTTTCATTATTATCTCAGTTACGCAACACTAATTTTGAAACTAAATACAAAACTCTTTTATTGAAACTAAAAAGAAGAAAATATGTATATTATAACAAAAAATACCAAAGTTATTTTGTTTGAGAATATTTAATTATTGCCTTAGGCATCTATGGCTTACGAAAATTATTGCCGTGCGTCTTTCACACGTTTGAAGCTGAGGGAATTATAAGATCATTCCATACACATACGAGTACAATACTATTTTAACGCATGATTTTCTGGGATTCTTTGCTAATATTTGCATAATTTCACAAGTATAAAAATATGTTTTGGTAGGTTCTATCAACATATTGCTGTACCTTCCGGTAGGCAACCAGTCAAATCTAAAACAAATTAGTTTCTCGCGGTGAAGAAAAATAATATTTCGAGGAGCATATGAAGTTCAGCTAAATCAATGATATGCATATTTTTACTTATCAATTTATGACATATGCGCCCTCACGGACAAACGTTGATTATAGTCGTGGCAAATTTTGACAATATCATAAATCCTTAGAAAATCGATGTCTCACATCACAAATTTCGAGATTAAAAAGGATGGACGTATCTACGTGTGTTGTCATCAGAAAGTTTACGATATTAGAAAACTCATTGTGTCAATTAGATATGAAGAGTTGAAGTATAATTTCGCTGCATCATCAGCATTCAGAGAAGATAAAAGCTCCGAGAATTCACACCTGCCTAAGTACGGTGAAGCTATGCTTGCAAAACAAAACAAAAATAAAAAAGCTATTTCCTAATCTTTCAATCTCATTCTACATTCTCTGAGCCAAGGACTTGTAAAACAATGTAGAAAAACACTAAAAAAAATGCGCAAAATAGAACCATGGGGGCGAAGAAAAATTGAGAATTTTGAGAAAAACTAAAACGTTACTTGATAGTTGTAACCTATCCACAGTTCGGAGTACGACACATCAGTCTACAATGCAGGACGGATAACAGTAAGCTTATGCTAACCTCATCTTCAACAATTAACTTCTACTACACTGAACTCACTCTCGGCATATCGAAGATGCATACCCTTTACTTACTTCTTCTATGGCTTACGGAACTCGCAAGTTCATCACTGCAATAACAAACGATCGCCATAGAATTCTATCCTGAGCAAGATCAAGCCACATTTCATCACGAACACCTGGATCTCCAAAATTCCCTCTAATCTTATCTTCCCAGCATCGTCTCGGTCTTCCCGACGGTCTCTTCCCCTCCGGCCTACCACCCACGATTGAATATAACCTTCAATTTCCCCCATCCGAGCTACATGGCCTGCCCACCTTAGTCGTCGCAACTTCATTATTCTTACAAGTTCGGGAGAGAAGCAAAATCTCTTAAGTTCTTCCATCTGCAGTCTCCTCCATTCCCTAGTCTCTCATAAAGTTTCGATTAATATACATTTATCAAGGCCTTATTTTCAAACACTCGCAATCAATGTTCATCTGCTAGAGTAGTACTCCAACTTTTGCAACCGTAAAGTACTACCAGCAGAATAACCGTTCTGTATATTTTCAATTTCAATTTCTTGATAATAATCACGAAGTTAGGAGTTTCTGGACTGAGTAGAAACATGCGTTGCCGATGCTAAGCGACTTTTTATTTCTGTAGTGATATCGTCTTTACTTGTTACATATGCTCCCAAGTATTTATATTTGTTTAGTTTCTCTGTTCTGATTCTTAATTGTTATGTACCTATTTCCGTTATTCCCTGTGCTTTTGGCTTGTTATAATGTATTTTGTTTTCTCTGTGTTTACCAGTAGATCTATCTTATCGCACGCTTCTACTAAGACATCGATGTTACTTTTGTAGTGCATTTGTATCGTCCCCTACTAAATCCACATCATATACGTACACGAAGAGTTTATTCAAACCACTCAACTTTAGTCCCGTGTCGTTCTTATTTATGTTCTGAATCGTATGGTCTAACACAAAGATAAATACTAATGGTGACAACGAAATAGTTTCAATCCGTTGTGAATTTCGAGACTCTGTTTGGTGATCGCTGAGACACATCCTCACGAGTTCAACAAGATTTTGTGGATTTCCAAATTTTACCACGATGTACCAAATTGTATAGTTTTCCTCTTTTGATAGAGCCATATGCTTTCCTAAATTCAATGAATAGATGGTGAACAGCGCAATTACAATTAACATTTCTTCTCTTAAATTTGCCTGAAAAGGATAATCTGATCCAACGTGGATCTGCTTCTCCTAAATCTACATTGATGATCTTGAAATATTACATCTACGTATACCCTTAGGCGAGGTAGCAGGACATAACTCAAGCCTTTGTAACATGCTGGGAGTAACAAGATTCAGCGGTAATTATTACAGACCCATTTATCGTCTCACTTATAAACCGGAACTATTATTGAGGTTTTCTTTTCCTTAGAAAGATCCTTTCTTTCTATATAGCACATTTTAATTTATGTAGTTCCTTGACTAGTGCCGTTCGCCCCACATTAATTCAGCTGGATTACAGTTTCTTTACCGATAGTTGGACCTCGATCTTGCTAGGTTCGAGTATGCACGGTTCTGCTGTATAGTTTTTATTTCCTGTTTTTCTCCGTTGTGTACATTAGAGAATTTCTCGAAATAAATTTTCAACACATCGATAAA